>CAUYQG010056730.1:0-17986 GCA_963574415.1 Tarsius wallacei | reverse complement strand
ATAAATCAGGAAAAAAATTAGCCGGGCATGGTAGCGCACGCTTGTAGTTCCGGCTACTTGGAAGGCTGAGGCGGAAGGATCGCCGGAGCCCAGCAGGTCGAGGCTGCGGTGGCCGGGAGCGGCCACTGCACTCCAGTCTGGGCGACGGAGTGAGACTCCAACTCAAAAAAAAAAAAAAAAGTTAATTACAAAACAAGATGTATCACTTATTTTTTTTGCACAACTAGCTAGTTAGCCCTTAGGTAATGAGCTGCTTGATACATTAAAAAATATGATTAAAGTAACCTAATATTTTATGCACACTTATAGTACATAAAGACTTTTCCTTACTCTTTAATAAATAGAAGAAAATCATTCATGAAAAATAAAATTTCTTTAATTTCATAAGACCTCAGAATACCAAGAATATACTATTAGTTTCATGTACACTTTGAAATGAAATCTGCAAGAAATGTGAGCCAGGCGCCATGGCTTAAGCCTATAATCCCAGCACTTTGGGAGGCCGAGGCAAGAGGATTGCCTGAGCCACGGGTTTGAGACCAGCCTGGGCAGCATGGTGAGACCTTGTCTACACAATAAGTCAAAAAATTAACCAGGTGTGGGAGCATGCGCCTGTAGTTCCGGCTACTTGGAAACCTGAGGTGGAAGGATCGCTGGAGCCCAGTAGGTCAATGCTGGGGTGTAAAGCATGCCACTGCAACTCAAAAAAGAAATGTGAGAAGAAAGCTTCAAAGTTGCTACAACCTCTGTACTTTCAAAACAGAACTGATTTCAAGGCAAAAATTTTGCAAGGAATTTCTAAGAGATGAATAAATGATAATACACTCTTTAGTTTGATACTATAGTTCATAGTTTAAGAGTTAAAAAAATATTGAAACAAAATTAAGAAAATACTTATACCTTAACAGATTGCAAGATGCATGTCCCCTGCTCAGTTTCAATTTTGCAATTATCACACTCAATATTTTCAACTTTTACACAGCCAGAGCCTGAAGACTTGATATTTAAATCTAGAAGTACAAAAAGAAAAAACAAGTTAGTACTTTGAAAAGTTTGAAGCATTTTTTTTTTTTTTTTAATTGGAGTCTCACTCAGTTGCCCAGACTAGAGTGCAGTGGCTGCTCCCGGCCACCGCAGCCTCGACCTGCTGGGCTCCAGCAATTCTTCAGCCTCAGCCTTCCAAGTAGCTGGAACTACAGGTGCGCGCTACCACGCCCGGCTAATTTTTTTTATTTATTGTAGTGATGAGGTCTTGCCAAGTTGCCCAGGTGGGTCTCGAACCCGCGGGCTCAGGCAATTCACTCACCTCGGCCTCCCAAAGCGCAGGATTACAGGCTGAGCCACCGAGCCAAGCAGTTTGAAGCATTTTAATATCCCCTAGAAATCCAGCTCCTCAGTTATGCCCATGATATTACCAAATCCTGGAGACAGCATAGTCGTCAATAGTCTCTCTCTAAAGATAAGAGGTCTCCACCATGGCAACAGGATCAAATACAGTGGCTTCTGCCAGTTTTTACAAACAGAGCAGTTATTTCTGCTGACCTATATCATCTAATGAGATAGTACTTTGAAAAGTTTGAAGCATTTTAATATCCCCTAGAAATCCAGCTCTTCAGTAACATAGATGGGAAGTAAAGGAGGCAAGGGGCTGCAATTCTGATAGGTACTTCTGGAAGATCACAGAAGCCTCTTGCCCAGGAGATATGATCATGATTTAGGTTTTCAAATCCTACCTCTAACCTTTCACACCTAAAAAATGAAAATATTACCATGAATCTATATCACAAGGTATTTGAAGTAATTTTTACAAATAGGAACCACTTTGAAGTACTATTAAAATCACAAGACTATGGATAAATAACTGGTATATGAAGAACGTTTGGAAAATAAAGAATCACAGATGCTATCCTTGACTGGCAATTTAATGTATAACCTTAGGCATCTGTATACAAGTAAAAAAAATTAAAAACACTGATATTTAATATCTGATTCACATAAATATTGATGAATTTTCTTAAACTAAACTAGAGAAGTAAACTATGTTGCCCAAACACAAACTATAGAGACCTAATGCCCTAATTTCAGTACTTAAGGCATAAAATCAATTTCCAAGTTTCAAGAACATGGCAATCTCTATAAAAGTTTATAGCAACTGTAATATTTTGGTTGAGACTAGACTATATTTTTACAGTCTAGTAACAATACATTGTAATAAAAGTTATGTGAATGTGATCTCTCTCTACCTCAAAATATATTAATGTTTTCCAACGCCAGTTGATGCAGGTAACAAACCAATACGGGATTGGCACCTGTATCTACTTTGAAGTGCAACTGTAAGGATTAGAAAAGATTCGAAATGCCAAGTGATACTATTATGATCATCATCAGTATTATCATTCAGACCCAGGAAGAATGAGAGCCTAGGGATCCCTTCCTAGAAAAAGAGTGTGTGCACAGTGGTTTTCCATGTGGGAAGTAAAACGGAACCCAAATACCTAGGAAACAAAACTTGCAGGCATTATTATTGAATTTTCCAGATAGTCTTACTGTGTGTTTTTCTTTGAAGCTTGCTACTCATGGAGAACTCAGGTCAAAAAGAATGGAAACATATCAGTAAGAAGCCAGGTGCCTATCTGAAATCAAATTCTCAAACCAGGTGAGGTATGTGGGACATCCGATAGACAAGGTTCAGTGGGGACAGACCCCCACACTGTAAGCAAGGGGGAATGTAGAACGGATTATCAAGAAACCTCAACTTTGAAAAAGAGCCGGTTTGTTAATATCAAAGTGACAAAGGAGAACATAAGGGACTCCACAGATGTTATTTGACTTGGATTATTCCAAATCATGCTTCCATTCGAATTATAAAATGCTTATAATTGGAGATCTAATTCTTAAATACTACTGGGAAGCTCAGAGTAGGACAGAGGCGGCTTTCAACTGGGCCAACTGTAAATTAGGTTAGAAAGTCAGGACCATAGGGACAGATTAAAACTTCATGGCGGCCAAATTTAAGAAGTTCGCTGTGCGTGCCCTGGGAACCAAACCCGTTTTAACTTCACTACTTCACTTGCCAAACTTCAGGGGCACGTTCACTTCCACGGACGCCCTGGGGTCGATGGTGTCAGACACAATAGCCATCTCCTGCAGAGTCTCATCGTACTCCACCTGCAGACTGTCCAGGCCCAGTGCCCCGCCCTCCACGCTGCACAAGGCGACCAGCACCCGGTCGCCATCCGGGTAGGTGAGGGGATCCAGTGGCCTCACGGCCAGGTGGCACGGGAGCCGCGACCAGAGCCGACCGAACGGGCTCACCAGCAGAGTCCACTCCTTCAGAGTCCTGCGCGCCGGGCCAGGCGGAGGGACCTCGGTCTCCGATTCGGGCCAGCGCTCGCCCCCACTCGAGCTGTAAGGCCTGGCCTGGCAAGTCCCACAAGCCCAGCGCCCAGCGCCGGCCCACACTCGGAGCTGACGGAGCCAGAGGCAGCCGAGCCCCCAGCCAGAGCTGGGACTGAGCATGGCGCCCCCAACCCCCTTTCTCGCCGGGTCTCAGAACACCAGCACTGGGAGGGTCATTTGCCACGGTCAATCGACTAGGCTGCTGGGCCCCTTTTAGTCAAACAGGCCTTGCCTACACCCGCCCCTTTCGCAAAGTTCGACGGGATAGGTAGTTCTAAAGGAGTCGGGCGTCGAAGAGCTGTTGAGATCTAGAGACTACGAATCCCAGAAGGCAACGCGCAAGGGAGACAGAGTAACGAAGCAGTTGTTACGACTGGGCAGGGACTGGCGCGCGCCCTTTCCTAAAGTCCATTGGCCAATGGAGGGGCGGGAAAGACAGCTACATGAGAGTCCAACTGGCCAATGGGAAACACGGAAAGGGAAAGACGGGTCATCTGCGTGGTCACCTAGGATACTGAGGACGCGACTTCTCGTTTGGAGAGGGAGGAGCTTTGGAGTGAGACCCAGAAGGCCAAAACCCAAAGAAAAAAATAGGAACCTAAATAAGAATCAGGACCAAGGGAAGGGGTAAGAAATTGCGCTTTTAAAGATGAGAACTAGGTACAAACTAGGAATATCCTTGGATGGCTCACCCAAGCGTCTCTACACTAGTTCGGCCCGGTCCCTGTCCTCCCGGGGATGGAGAATTCCCAGGCAAGAGTATAGAGCCATACTGGTGCTTTTTGGGTAGCAAATGTAGAAAGAGTCCTGACTCCTTCCTAACCCTAAGTGACCTTATGCCAGTCATTGGACGTCTTTGAGTTTTAATTGCTCACTTTTAAAATGATGACATTTAACTTGCCACAAAGTGTTTCTGTAAGGATCAAATAAGAAAATGGATGGGAACGCGGGGTACAGTCTACAACATTGCCATGTAAAGTATTGTATTTTTATTTCAATGTACTTCGCATTGATTCTAAGTTACCAGAAAAAAAATATGAGAGATCAGAACTTGTTTGGGACTACAACAAGTTTAGGACTAAAAAACAAAAACAAAGACTCACCATGGTCCAGTGGAAAGAGCATGGGATGGGTTCAGGTTACTTTCCTGGCTCTGCCGCTGGTTTATCTATAAAACCTATGTTTAGATCAAGAAGGATTGTACTAAATGACTCGATAAGGTTTCTTTTACTTTCTACATTTTATTATTCTACGGGTAGTAAAATAATGAAAAAGGAAAAAAAGATTTATTTTTCTCCTTTCTTGCCTTGTTGATTTCTCCCTTTCTATGCTTCTACCTCCTACAAATTATTTTCTAAACTCTTTAGCCAAGACACCTGCAAATAGGACGTTTCAGAAAATTCAAGTGCTGAAACTGATTGCCTTCAAAAATTGATGCCCTTGGCCAAGGGCAATGACCAGAGTTTCTGAGAACCCTCATGGGTCCAAGTCACAGGTTCTTTGCTAGCCATTATCTTTTTTAAAATACAGTGATTTCTTAAGTTATTCTTTCCTTCTTTCTGTCCTCCTAGTCCTTCTTCCCTCCTTATTCTTCTTCGTTTAGTAAACACTCATGATGGGTGCTAGCTTTTAGGTTCAGCAAGAGCCCACTGAATAAATATTTGTTCTGTCCTTGCCTTTGTCTTTCATGTGGGAATAGTTAATTAGACTAATCTTCAAACCTTCTATTCTTATGAAAACCCACAGGCATAGCTTTGAAAAGAAATTTTTAAAAGGAACTGGTTTAAGCAAGTTGAGGATGCACCCAATTTTGATGTAGAAGTACTAGGTATTTTTAGATTAAATATGAATCCTTAATAAATAATTCTGTTTCTAGTGATTTTTCTTTTTCTGAGACAAACTAAGTTAATGGAATTGGCTACTGAACCATAATTGTCTATGTTGCATAACATTATTTTACTATTTTCAAATAACAAAACTAAATAATTGACTGAAAAATTACTTTTCTGGTTAAATGGGGTTGAAAATGGAAAAAAGCTATTGATACTAAGATTGATATGAAATATTTAAAGTTAAAGACACTTAAAAAACAGTGCCAACTGGGCACAGTGGCTCACACCTGTAATCTCAGCACTATGGGAGAATGAGGCGGGAGCATTAGTTGAGACCGGGTGTTTGAGATCAGCCTAGGCAACATAGCGAGAACTCGTCTTAACAAAAAAAACAAAAAATTAGTTAGGCACGGTGGCGTGTACCTATAGTACCAGCTACTCAGGAGGCTGAGGTGGAAGGACCACCTGAGCCCAGGAGGTCAAGGCTGCAATAAGCCTGTGATCATGCCACTGCATTCCAACAGGGTGACAACCCTGCTCAAAACAAAAACAAAAACCAGTATCAAACCTTTCCACATGTCAGTAGTGATTAATAAATATCATTCCTTCCATTCATATGATATAGTTATCAAAACATGTCCACATGTATCATCTCGCTGTATCCTCACAAAATACTCTTTGTTTAGCAGGCAATTATTCTCCTTATATTTTAGATGAGGAAACATATTAAGTAAAATTAAGATTAAGCAATTAGAAGATTTGGCCTTCTTATCATTCTACAAAAAGGTCCTTCTATTTTCCTGATACTTTTGAAGAAAAAAATAAATTATTCACCTCATCAATAGAGAATCATATATAACTTTTTCCTCCTTATTTAGAATTTATTTGTAAGATGTTTTTACATTCTCAGTTTTATAAACCATTTCTGTTGCCATGAGCATATACTTCCTGTGGGAGTGAAAATTAGTACAAACTTTTTGGAGTTCAGTTCAGCCATAAGCATGAAAACCCCTTAAAATATGTTTATCCATGACCCAGAAATTGTACTTTTTGAGATGTAAGCATAAAATTAAGGATGTTCAAGGAATTTTGTTTTACAGGGTTACTTATAATAGCAAATAGTTGCATCAATTTAAATGCCCCAAAATAAGGTATTGCATAAACTAGTATATATCTGGAATATTATGTAACAATTTAAACATTATATTTTGAAGATGAGTCAATATTTATTATGGAAAATGTTCCATAATAAAATTTAAGTGAAAATAGTAAATACCAAATTGTATGTATAGTGTGTTCTCAATTCTGTAATAATAATAATAACAATTTTAATATAAAATTATACAGCATAGAAAAAATTCCAGAAGTATAAATGCACCCTTTACAGTGGTTATCTTTAAGCAGTGGTATTATGAGCAGTTACTTTATTTTTGTGTGTGTTATCGGTATGAATATATATTACATTTATGATAAAAGCAAATTTTTAAAGCATGTCTTAGCATATATTATTTCCTAACACTAACTCAAAGAATCAAATGGTTGGAGGATTTCGTATCATCTGAATGTAAATCTCAATGAATTATTTAATGATCTATGTTCAATAAATGGACAGCAGAGGGCATAAAAGAGTTTTCAGAAGAAAAGGTAACTAAAATAATTCAGTAATTCTGCTCAAGTGAGGAAAGCTATAGAAATTTGTTAAATTTCTGAATTATAAATGATTTTAAAAATATATCTTATGAGTTCTGTTATTTTCATGAAATATTAATAAGCTCAGTAACCCAAACTAATAACTAACAATACTGAGAAGTACTTAATGAATATGGAGGTAGTCCTATTTGAAATCTCTATATGAAACTATAAATAGAGACAGTCTTATTTCTACCTTTCTAATTTGTATGGCTTGTATTTCTTTTCTAGTGTTATTGCACTGGCTAAGACTGCCACTACAATACTGAATTGGAATGGTGAAAGCAGAAATCCTTGTCTTAGTTACAGTCTTAAGGAGGAAAGCATTTGGTATTTCATCAGCAACTATGAAATTAGCTGTAGATTTTTCAAAGGTGCCCTTTAGTAGGTTAAGGAAGTTTAGTTTCTAGTTTGCTTAGACTTTTTATCATGAATGAATGTTGCATTTTGTCAAGTTCTTTTTCTGTACCTCTGCAGATGATCATTTTTTCCTACTTTAATTTATTGATGGAGATTATTGAAAGATTGATTTTCAGCCGGGCTCGGTGGCTGAGCCTGTAATCCCGCGCTTTGGGAGGCTGAGGTGAGTGGATTGCCTGAGCCCGAGGGATCGAGATCCGCCTGGGCAAGTTGGCAAGACCTCATCTCTACAATAAATCAAAAAATTAGCCGGACGTGGTAGCGCACGCCTGTAGTTCCAGCTACTTGGAAGGTTGAGGCGGAAGGATCGCCGGAGCCCAGCAGGTCGAGGCTGCAGTGGCCAGGAGCGGCCACTGCACTCCAGTCTGGGCGACAGAGTGAGACTCCAACTCAAAAAAGAAGAAAAAAAAGCAAGATTGATTTTCAAGTGTTGAACCACCTTTCATTTTCTCAACAAACTGCATTTGGTCACATGATCTTGTCTATACATTGCTAAATTTAATTTGTTAAATTGGTAAGGATTTTTACATTTTATTTTAATGAGGGATATTGATCTGAACTGTTCTTTTATGTCTTTTTCTGATTTTGGTATTTCTCATTCTATCTTCCATGTCTCTTAACTGTGTTTACATGATTTGTGTGTGCCTCTTCAACTTCTTATATTTTATTCTGGATGATTTCCTCAAATCTATGTTTAATTCTTTCCTAATCTTTCCCAAACCAGTGTTTTAATATCTGTATTGAATTTTTCATCCCAGTGACAGTATTTTCACAAATATTTACTTGGTTCTTTCACAAATCTTTCTCTTATCTTAAACTCCCCTGTTTATCTATTGTGATTTCTTTACCTTTCCTTGCTTCTATAATTATTGTAAGCATGCTTATATAAAACTATTCTGGCATGTTCTGTTTTGGGGTTGCCATTTTTCTTTTGTGGTATAAACAAACACTTTCTCATGGTGGTTTATTTTTGTCATGGCGAGTAAATTTTTATTTATAGTTCATCTTCAGCAAGAGTTCTCTCTTGTGAAAATCTTTTAAATTCTAGATTTTAATAATGTCCCTCCAGAACAATTTTACATTGCTTCAGTCAGAGCCCTGTGAATTTCCATGGTCTTGCGACAGGCTTTCAATTTTTATTTATTTTATTTTGTTTTTGCTTTGTATCTTTTTGTACAAAGTCATTCATTCATACAAAAAATGAATATCAAGTATGAATAAAATATAAAGAATAATAGTATAAAGAACATCTTTGTGCCTGACACCTAGTTTAAGAAATAAGACACTACCAATGACTTTGAGTTTCCTTTGTTCTTTTTTTCATCCTTTATCTTCTGGCTTTCATTCAACAGCAGGCTGATTTGACAACTGTGTAGAAGAAAAGGGGCTCCTGCCACATAGAAAGTGTAGGGAAATCCCTAGTGGTTTTTTCTTTTTCTTCTTCTTCTTTTTCTCTGCTGGCCCTGCCCCAAGGCTAGCATCAAACACACATTTGTGCTGCCACTGCCAGGCTGTGAGGATTCCTAAGAATCAAAGGGACCACTGTCCCTCTAAATAGAGGAACTAGGAAAAGAGGGAGGGCAGTGGGATCCTCATACTCTTCTCTTTTTTCTTGATATTTTACCTCAAGGGCAGCCATAACTATGTGGAACTGAGTGAGAGTATAAAGCAAAAACTCTAAGAGGACTCAGTTTTTCTGGCCATAACCCAGAGGGCCCACGAAGCTGGAAAGTAGGGAAAATCCCATATAGGAGAGAACTGTAGAAAGTAATTCATAATTCTGTGTTTGAACACACATAAAAAACAATGTCAGTCTGACTTCTGTATAAACATGGAATACAGTAATTCCCCTTTGTCATTGGTTTTGCCTTCTAAGGTTTCAGTAACCCATAGTCAACTGCAGTCCAAAAATATTAAATGAAAAATTCCAGAAATAATATTTTATAAATTTTAAATCGCACATCATTCTGAGTAGCATGATGAAATCTTGCACTGTCCTGCTCCATCCCACTCAGAACATGAATCATCCCTTTGTCCAGTATATCCAAGTTACCCACCTGGTTGTCACTTAGTAGTCATCTTGGGTATCAGATCCATTGTCATGGTATCACATTGCTTGTGTTCAAGTAACCCTTATCTAACTTAATAAAGAACCTAAAGCACAAGAGTAATGATGCTGGCAATTAGGATATGCCAAAGAGAAGCCATAAAGTGTTTTCAATTATTATAATTTTCTACTTAGGATTTCCAGTATGACTCCTCGAAAATGTTTCCTTACTGATATTCTCTATTTGACAAATTGTCACCATACTCTCCTTTAATTCTTCAAACATGATTTTCTTTCATTCTTTAAACATGTTTATAATATCTGCTTTGAAAGCTTTGTTAAATTTGACACTCACCTGTTAGTCACTTAGTAGCTGTCTCAGTTATCTGATCAACTGTTGAGGTATCTCAGTGCTTGCATTCAAGTAACCCTTATGTTACTTCATAATGTGCATACGGTTATTTGATAAAATGTAAGAGTAGTGATACTGGCAATTTGGATATGCCCAAGAGAAGCCGTAAAGTCCTTTTTTTAAATGAAAAAGCAAAAGTTTTAAATTTAAGGAAAGAAAAAAAGTATGCTGATGTTGCTAAGATCTATAGTTAAGAATGCATCTTCTATCCCTGAAAGTGTGACGATGGAAAGAGATATTTGTGATAGTTTTGCTGTTGCACCTCAAACTGCAAGAGTTACAGCCATAGTGTGTGTATAGGGAAAAAAAATTATTGTATATATGAAGTACTATCTGCAGTCAGATACCCACTAGCTTGAAATGCATCCCCCATAGGTAAGGGGGGGACTGCCCAAAGGAGCGTGCTTAACGCTTTGAGAAATGAATTACAATAAAAATACCATCAAGGTCCCAGAACAATTTCTGACTATTGTATATAATGTACAGACCCAAAGGGCATAGAAAAGGATTTGAAAACTAAATACTAAGCTGGGCTCGGTGGCTCAGCCTGTAATCCCGCGCCTTTGGGAGGCTGAGGTGAGTGGATTGCCTGAGCCCGCGGGTTCGAGACCCGCCTGGGCAAGCAAGACCTCATCTCAACAATAAATCAAAAAATGAGCCGGGCGTGGTAGCGCACGCCTGTAGTTCCAGCTACTTGGAAGGCTGAGGCGGAAGGATTGCCGGAGCCCAGCAGGTCGAGGCTGCGGTGGCTGTGAGCGGCCACTGCACTCCAGTCTGGGTGACAGAGTGAGACTCCAACTCAAAAAAAAAAAAAAAAGAAAACTAAATACTAGAATCACTGCCCCTGAAGGCATGACAGAACTTGTGATCTGAGACTAATCAGGCTGATTGCTTACTAAATCAAATAAGAAATTAATGTCTCTAGAAGATTTTAACAGGACCCAGAGCTTCACAGAATAATATTCAAATTTTCCAGCATATAATCCAAAATTACTCAATATACAGGAAAATCTGACCAATTCTCAAGGGAAAATATATCAACTTCAAATTATCAAAGACTTTATTCACACTAGTAAAAAAAACCTTGAAACCTACATATCTCCACCCTGAATTGTACCCCATATCTTTAAAATAAAAAATTTATTAAAAATCTTTAAAAAAGAAACCTACATATCTCTCAAATGTGAATGGAAAAACAAACTGCAACACATTCATATAATGGAATGCTACTCAGTAATAATAAAGAGTGACCATTGGTATATACCACAAAATAGAGAAATCTCAAAAATATTTTACTAAGTGAAGGCTATACTCAAAAGGTTATATACATGTAATTCCACTTAAATGATGTCCTGGAAAAGGCAAAAAAAAAAAAAAAAAAGGATGCAGAGCAGATCAGAACTTGCTGCCGGTATTTACATATGGATGTAAAGTTTGACCACAAAGGGAAGGGGAAAGAAAGAACTGTTCTGCATCTTGATCATAATCATGGTTAAATGAGTACAAGCATTGACAGAAAGTACAGAGCTGTAAACAAAAAGAGTGATTTTTATTCTATATAAATTTTAAAATGAATTTTAGAAAATCATTCATAAGAAGAAAGCTCCACCTGTGAAGCAGATGATGTTGCAAGTAAAGTTTACCAAACATTTTCAGGAAAAAAATAGCAATTCTACATAACTTTTTCCAAAAATTAGAAGAGAACTCTTTCATACTCACTTTATCAGGCCAGCATTACTTTGATAGCAAAATTAAACAAAAATATTGCCAGAACAGAGTACTGCAAATCAATATCCCTCATGAAAATAGAAGCAAAATTCTTAACATTGTATGAGCAAATCAAAATCAATATGTGAAAAGGATAGTGCATCATGACCCAGTGGGGTTTATCCCAGGAATGCAAGATTGATTTCATGATCAAAAATCAAGCAATGCAATTCACCACTCACAAACTGAAAAAGGGAAAAATATTATTATCTTAATAGATTTTTAAAAGCATTTGACAAAATGTAATGCCAATTCCTGATTTTAAAAACAACTCTCCACAAACTTGGAAGAGGAAACCTCTTCACCTAATACAGGCATCCATGAAAAATCTACACCTAATTCCATACTTAACCATGAAAGACTGAGTGCTTTCTCCTAATATCTGGAACAACTTTCACCAGTTTTATTCAATATTGTACTGGAGGTCTTAGACAGTGCAATTAAACAATAAAAATAAATAAAAGAGCTTCTGGTTTTGCATTCTGACTATAAGGAACTTGGAAGTTGCCACTCCATCCTGACAAGTAAACAGCTGAGCAGAGTGAAAAATCAGTGATTATGTATGCTTAGCGTGTGAGTGTGTGTGTGTGTGTGTGTGTGTGTGTGTGTGTGTGAGACAGAGAGGGAGGGAGAGAGAGAGAGAGATATGAATGACAGCAATGATATAGTGGGCAGGAGAGAGGAATTATGATTATTTTGTTATTATTATTATTATTATTATTTAGTAAGAAAGCAGGATTTATTGAGAGAATGGAGAAGCTCCCACAGTGGACAGGGACCCAAAGGGGTTGCCCCTGTTTTGTTATTATTAGGGGAAGCAGTATATAGTCATCCCTGGGTATCTGTGGGGAATTGGTTCCAGGATGCCCATGGATACTAAAACTCACACATACTCAAGTCCCTAAGTCATCCCTGTGGACTCTGCCTTTGAGGAAAAATCAACTCTTGATATAGGGGGATTTTACATCCCACAATCAGCATTGGAGTTCTGCTGCAGAAACCAAGATAGAAAGGGCTAACTGTATTTACTGAAAAAAATATTTTGTATAAGTGGACTCACACTATTCAAACCCATATTGTTTAAGGGTCAACTGTAGTGTTATTTGAAAGTGTACTTAGATTCGTTGGAAATAAATGGTGCAAATAGGGATATCAGTGAAAAAATTTAAAAGAAATAATTGTAACTGATATACTAAAAATGAGAAAAAATGGAATCATATCATATGCTCAGAGCCACAAAACAGAAAAAGAATAGAAGACAAAATTAAGAACAAAGAACAAGTGTGATGAATATTAATCTAAATACAGCAGGTCCCCAGATAATGCTGTATCATTCAGCATTGTTTCATTATAATGTTGATGAGGAAGAAAAATCTATTCCTAGCTGGGGCCACTGAGTGTGGAGAGTTTGCATGTTCTCCCCATGTCTACCTGGATTTTCTCTGGGTTCTCTGGTTTCTTCCCACATTGCAAATATGTACATAATTAGGTTAATTGGCAAGACTAAATTGTCCTTGCCTGAATGTGTGTGTGTGTGTGTGTGTGTGTGTGTGTGTGTGTGTGTGTGTCCTGCAATGTAATGGTGTCCTGTCCAAAGTTAATCCCTACTATAGCTACTTTGCACCCTAAGCTGCTGGAATAGGCTCTGGTGACCTGAGACCCTGAACTGGGATAAGTGCATTGGAAAATGAATGAATAAATGAATACAAATTATTGTAAGGTTAATATTTGTACACTATGTGACAGTCTTGCAAATATACAGCAATGAACAAATGAAAGGGATCAGCAAAGCTGCTACATTTGTTGTTGTTTGTTTTTGAACTGCATGATGGTAGGAGGTGCTCCTTACAATTTTCTCTTTACAAATATTTATTCCTTGATTTAGCCCATCACGCTACAACCTCCGTTGCTCACGGCTTCACCAAAAATTGGATGAAAAATATCTTACTTATTTCTATTACTCTTTCTTAAATGCATATGTATTTCACTTTTATTTCAGTGTTTAATATTAGAAGTGTTTGGGGTCTTATTTTCTTATTTGTTATTTTATTTTATTTTAAAGAAGTGGGGCACAATTCAGGGTTAGGTATGCAAATGTTCATTATGGGGGTACCCTTGTTGATGAGGTATGCCCCTCCCTCCGCTGGCAGTTTCCCACAACTGCCAATCCCACCCCCCCTTTCCTGGTATATCCTGTTACTACCAATCCCTTTCTTATAGTGTTATAATAATTGTTCAAGGTCCACTTATGAGTGAGAACATATAGTACTCTGTTCTTCGTTTCTGATAACCGAGTATGATAGAATCTAAATCCATCCAAGTTACTGCGAAGTCCATATGTTTGTCCTTCTTTATGGCTGCATAATATTCCATGTGTATATGTACCACATTTTTTTAATCCAGTACAGCTTTGATGGGCAGCATGGTTGGTTCCATGTTTTTGCTAGTGTGAATAGAGCTGCAACAAACATGTGTGTGCAGGTATCTTTTTTGTAGAATGATTTGAGTTCCTCTGGGTATATTCCCAATAGGGGAATTAATGGGTCACATGGAAGGACAATTTCTAGTTCTTTCAGAAATTACCACACTGTCTTCCAAAGAGGTTGCACTAGTTTGCATTCCCACCAGCAGTATAGAAGCATTACTTTTTCTCTGCATCCTTGCCAGCATCTGTTGTTGTTTGTTTTATTAATGATGGCCATTCTTACTGGGGTTAGGTGGTATCTTAATGTGATTTCGATTTGCATTTTTCTGATGATTAGTGAGACTGAGCACTTTTTTGTGTGTCTGTTGGCTGCCTGTATATCTTCTTTTGAGAAGTGTCTATTCATGTCTTCTGTTCACTTTTTAATGGGGCTGTTTGTTTTTTTCTTTTCGGCGCATTTGAGTTCCTTGTAGATCCTAGATGTTTAGGCCTTTGTCACATATACAGTTGGCAAATATTTTTTCCCATTCTGTGGGCTGTCACCCTGCTCTTTTGATGGTTTCTTTTGCTTTGTGGAAGCTCATCAGTTTGATGTAGTCCCACTTGTCTATCTTATTTCTTATGGTATAGGCACCTGGGATTTTGATCAGGAATTAGTTGCCAGTTCCAATTTCCATAAGGGTATCTCCTGCATTTTCTAAGGTTCTTATAGTTTGAGGTATTATGTTTAGGTCTTTGATCCATTTAGAGTTAATTTTTTTGTATGGGGATAGATAGGGGTCCTGTTTCAATCTTCTGCATGTGATCAGCCAGTTTTCCCAGAACCATTTATTGAATAGCTTCTCTTCTCCCCAGTGGTTGTTGTTGGAGGCTTTGTCAAAGATAAGTTGTTTAAAAATTGAGACATTGCTTCCATAATCTCTATCCTGTTCCATTTGTCTGTATGCCTGTTCTTGTACCAACACCCAGCTGTTTTAATTACTGTAGCCTTATAGTAAAGTTTGAAGTATGAAAGTGTGATGCCTCCTACTTTGTTTCTTTTACTAAGGATCATTTTGGCTATTTGTGGTCATTTCCATTTCCATATGAATCTCTGTATTGTCATGTCCAGGTCTGAGAAGAATGATGTTGGTAATTTAATGAGTATTGCATTGAATCTGTAGATTGCCTTTGGTAGGATGGACATCTTAACAATGTTGATCTTCCTATCCATGAGCATGGGATATTTTTCCATTTGTTTGTGTCTTCTTGGATTTCATTGGGCAGTGTTTTGTAGTTCTCATTGTAAAGGTCTTTCACTTCTCTGGTTAGGAAGATGCCAAGGTATTTCATTTTTTTTGTGGTTATTGTGAATGCAGTTGTGCTTTTTATTTGGTTCTCTGCCTGCTTGTTGGTGGTGTATAAGAATGCAACTGTCTTTTGCACATTTATTTTGTACCCTGAGACTTTGCCAAAGTCCTTTATCAGCTCAAGCAGGTTTTTGACAGATTCTTTTGGATTTTCAAGGTATAGGATTATATTGTCAGCAAAGAGGGATAAATTGACTTCTTCTTTTCTATCTGGATACCTCTGATTTCCTACTCTTGTCTAATTTCCCTAGCTAGGACTTCCAACACAATGTTGAACAAGAGAGGTGAGAGAGGGAAGCCTTGTCTTGTTCCAGTTTTCAGGGATAATGTTTCCAGTTTCTGTTCATTTAGCAATATGTTAGCTGTGGGTTTTTTGTAGATGGCACTTACTATTTTGAGGTATGTACCTTCTATACCTAGGTGTTTGAGGGTTTTTATCAAGAAGGGATACTGGATTTTATCACTAGTTTTTTCTGCATCTAATGAGATAATCATGTGGTTCTTGTTTTTATATCTGTTGATGTATTTAATTTTACATTTATGGTCTTGTGAATGTTGAACCAACACTGCAACCTGGGGATGAAGCCTACTTGGTCATAGTGGATGATTTTTGACATGTGTTTTTGGATCTAATTTGCTAAAATCTTGTTGAGGATTTTTGCATCTATGCTCATAAGGGATATTGGCCTGTACTTTTGTTGTTGTTGTTGGATCTTACCTGGTTTGGGTATCAGTGTGATGTTAGCTTCATAAAATGACTTGGGGAGAATTCCATCTTTCTCAATTGCCTGGAATACTTTCAATAGGGTTGGTATCAGCTCCTCCTTGTATGTTTTGTAGAATTCTGTTGAAAAGCCATCCAGTCTAGGGGGTTTTATTGTAGGTAGTTTTCATATGACAGAGTCAATTTGCTGGGATGTTATTGGTCTATTTAGTGTCTCAGTGTCTTCTTGTTTCAACCTGGGGAGGTAGTGTGAAATGAGAAAGTTCTCAACTTCATTTAGGTTGCCAAGTTTGTTTCCATATAGATGTACATAGTGATCTCTGATAATCTTTTGTATTTCTTCGGGGTCAGTTGTGACTTGATTCTGATTGTGTTTATTAGGGCTTTTTCTCTTTTCTTCTTGGTCATTCTGGCTAGGGGGTCCACCAATCTTGTTAATTCTTTCAAAGAACCAGCTTTTTGTTTTGTTGATGTTTTCTGTGATATTTTTGTCTTCTATGTCACGTATTTGAGCTCCCATTTTGGTGGTTTGGATTCTTCTGCTAAAGTTAGGGTTTTGGTGGTCTTCTCTTTCTAGCTCCCTTAGATGATTTGTTAGGCTCTCGGCTTGTGATCTTTCCAATTTCTTGATGTGTGCTTGTAGAGATATAAATTCCCCTCTTAGAATTGTTTTCATGGCATCCCAGAGGTTTTGGTAAAAGTTTTCTTCATTTTCATGTGTTTCCAGGAATCTTTTAATTTCTGCTTTGATTTCAGTGTTGACCCAGTAGTTGCTCAGCATTATGCAGTTTAGTGTCCATGTCTTTGTGGGTGTTGGGAAAATTTTTTTGGTGTTGATATTTATTTTTATTCCATTGTGGTCTGAGAAGGTGCATGGCCATATTTCCACCTTATGGAATTTGTTTATGCTTGATTTATGACCAAGGATGTGATCAATACTGGAGTATGTTCCAGGTGTGATGAGTAGAATGTATATTTTGTGGAATATCTGTATATTGGGTGGAATAATCTGTAGGTATCTATTAAGTACATTTGGTCGAGTGTCAAGTTTATGTTCTTGATATCCTTGTTGATTTTTTGCCTTGATGATCTATCTAGGGCTGTTAGTGGAGTACTCAAGTTCTCTGCTGCAATAATATTAGTCAATATCTTTTTTTAGTTTACTTAGTAGTTTCTTTATAAATGCTGGTGCTCCTGTGTTGGGTGCATATATGTTTAGGATGGATATTACTTGTTGATGGAGTCAACCTTTCATCATTATGTAGTGTCCTTTTGCATCATCTTTTAAAATTTTTGATAGCTTAAATGTTGTTTTGTCTGGTATTATGATTGCAACTCCTGCCTTCTTTTGTGATCCATTTGCCTGGAAACTCATTTTCCATCCTTTAACTTTGAGTCTGTGTGCATCTATTGTGGTGAGATGAGTTTCCTGGATGCAGCAAATAATTGGGTCATAGTTTCTTATCAAGTTTGCCATTCTGTGCCTTTTCAGTGGTGAATTTAGTCCATTTACATTCAAGCTGATTATTGAAATGTGATTGTTTATACCTGTCATGAGATTCTTATAAAGTTTTTTCTTTGCCTGTTTTCTTTGACTTTGGTGTTGATGTATGTGTGTGTTTTCAAGTTTGTTGTTGCACTTTATTCTCTGTTGATTTTGTGCACTGTTGTTCTCTTAGGAAGAGTGTGCTCATTCTTTTCTTTCTTTCTTCTGTGCTTAATACCTTTTTAAGTGTCTCCTGTAGAGCTGGTGTGGAAGCTGCATAATCTCTTAGGGATTGGATGTCTGGGAAGGATTTTAATTCTCTATCACTGATGAAGCTGAGCTTGGCTGGGTAGGAAATTCTTTGTTTAAATTATTTATCTTTGAAGACTTTGATTATTGGATTCCAGTCCCTTCTTGCTTGTAGTGTTTCTGTTGA
>CAUYQG010056727.1:0-42607 GCA_963574415.1 Tarsius wallacei | reverse complement strand
TAATGAGAAGCTGGGCTCAGTGGCTCAGCCTATAATCCCAGCGCTTTGGGAGGCTGAAATGAGTGGATTGCCTGAGCCCGTGGGTTCAAGACCTGCCTGGGCAACTTGGCGAGACCTCATCTCTACAATAAAATCAAAAATCAGCTGGATGTGGTAGCGCGCACCTGTAGTTCCAGCTACTTGGAAGGCTGAGGCGGAAGGATCGTCGGAGCCCAGCAGGTCAAGGCTGCGGTGGCCAGGAGCGGCCACTGCACTCCAGTCTAGGTGACAGAGTGAGACTCCAACTCAAAAAAAAAAAGAAAAAAAAGAAAACATAATAATTTGAAAAAGGATGTCAACTAAACAAATTAAACAGATGACTCATGCTGATACAGAAATAATAGAAGAAACAGAAGAGAACTTTAACTTAAATGTAACTTTAACTGAAATATAATGAGAACCCTACAGTAGATAGAATTAGAGATCACAAAACAATCTCTGAAACTTAAAACAGAATTTCAAAAATTAAGTAGAAAACCTGAAGAGAAACACTACAGGGAAAAAAATTAATTATCTGGAATATCAATGGAAAAATATTTTACAACACAGCCACAACATAAAGAAATAAAAATAATGAATAAAAAATTAACAAAGACTCTGACTCAAAACAATAAAAAATATAATAATGTGAGGGTAATTTTCACTCCAAGTCTAGCAACAAATAGGTTCATAAGCTCTCATTCAAAGTGTGATAAGGAAGGATGCTCTGCTCTTGCTCTTTTTCAGGACAAGTGGAATGAGGCACCATTGGTGGGATAAGCCTACCTCTCCCAGTAGTGCCAGCCCCAACAGACTCGGGCCTTCTTCCTCTATAGTTTCCTGGATCAATTCAGTTTAGCCAATACCCTCCCGCCTCACCCCACACTTCACCAGAGAGACAGAGCTATCCTCAGGCTAGAGTATTTTCAGCACAAATGCCCTACACCAGTACTAGAACATACAGAAAGCTTAGAACAGTGCCCCACATAGAGTAAGTGCTTAATAAATGTTGTCTACTAAGTCTTCCTTACCACTGTAAAACTTCCCAGCTTCTTATCTCAGTTTTCTCAGGAGTCACTTCCCTCTAAGAGGTAGAAAGAACATCTACTAAACAATCAGAGTATCCACATTGCCAAACTGTTTCTCTTAGCATACTTTTTTTTTTCTTTTTTTTTGTGTTGGAGTCTCACTCTGTCTCCCAGGCTGTAGTGCAGTGGCACGCTCATAGCCTCTGCAGCCTTGATCTGCCTCAGCCTTCTAAGTAGCTGAAACTACAGACACACATCACCATGCCCAGCTAATTTTTGTGATTTTATTGTAGAGATGAAGTCTCACCAAATTGCCTAGGCTGGTGTCGAACCCCTGGGCTCAGGCAATCCTCTTGCCTCGGCCTCCCAAAGTGCTGGAATTGCAGGCTGAGCCACTGCGCCTGGCCAAGCATACTGTCTTACAGAACTGTGCTAAAAAAAATTCTGTATTTTTCTCCATTTCGAAGTGCACCATCAAATGTCCCATCAGCTATACAAGACTTTTTGTGCTGTGTCCCCTTAATGAAGTGTGTTCTAGTCTCAGATAAAAGAACTTGCAAGATAGCATAGTGGTTAAGAGTGTGGAATTTGGAGTCAGACAGGCCTCAGTTGAGTTGGATGTGATACCGTGTTCTCATCTAAAAAGTATACTACAATTGCTTCGTTACATAGATGATGTGTGCAAAACATTTGTCATTGTGCATAACCTATAACAACCACTTAATAAATATGTTAATAAAAAGAGAAAAAAAAAAAAAGCCAGGCCCGGTGGCTCATGCCTATAATCCCAACACTTTGGGAGGCTGAGGCAAGAGGATTGCCTGAGTTCAGGGATTCGAGACCAGCCTGAGCAATTTGGCGAGACCCCGTCTCTATAATAAATAAAAAAATCAGTCGGGCATGGTGGCACACCCCTGTTGGAAAGCTTAGGTGGAAAGATCACCTGAGCCCAGCAGGTTGAAGCTACAGTGGCTGTCAGCGTGCCACTGCACTCCAGCCAGGGCGACAGAGTGAGACTCCAACTCAAAAAACAAAAAAGGAAGAGAGAGAAAAAAAGAAAAAGAAAATAGTAAAAAGGATCCTGTTCCATGTAGCAGATGCACAGATGCTTTTGGTACTTCATGCCATATTTCTCGGCCTGTCAGATTTTCGCACACAGCACACAGCACGATGGACAATTTCATGCACATAGCCAGTGTCCCCACTCAAGCACATGCATTGGCTTCTCTAGCTTTTCTGCTTTAAGGCTTTCTCTGGAACCTGGGAAGGCTGCTTGTAGCTTGGATGCTCAGAGGTTTGGGGAGTTAAGACCCCAGAAAGCCACTGACACCCAGTGGGTGGTAGGACTCAGTGAATAAATGTCCAGCACTTTTATCCTTTGATGGGTTGTTCTGGGCAATTCTATGCAGTGCATCAGAGAGGTCCCAGCAGGCCTGAGCCCAGTTTCTCATAGTGACCAGCTCAATCAAGTATTCTTTCTTCAGGGGGCTTTTCTTCCTTACCTGTCTTACTCCTTCTATATCTCACTTCTGCATCCTAGGATCACCCTCAAATACAGTATCTGCTCCCAACTCATTGTCAAATGCTCTGCTTTAGAAGAAACCCAAAGACACCTACCCTACCACATATTAGGCACAAATCTTGAGTGAGAAGGAATAATGGTATTATGCTCTGAATGTCTGTGTTCCTCCTCCCCACCCAAATCCCTATATTGAACCACTAACCCCCAAGGTGGTAAATTAGGAAATGGAGTCTTTAGAAGGCGACTGGGTCACGGGGTATAGCTGCAATGAATGGGATTAGTACTCTTATAAAAGAGCCCAAGAAAGATCCCTGGTCCCTTCCACCATGTGACGTTAGAGTGAGAAGAAAGCTGGCTATCAAGAAATGCGCCACCACCAGACGTTGACTGCCAGCACCTTGATCTTGGACTTCATAGCTCTCAGAACGGTGAGGAATAAATTTCTGTTGTTATCAGCCACCTAGTCTAACAATATTTGTTATAGCAACCCGAATGGACTAAGACAGGTGGGAACATTTTGGGTTAAAAAAAAAAGCCTTTAGCTTCTCTCAAATCATCCATCAAAGTAGCTGCATATTCTCTGCAAATATGAGTCTGGTTTTGCTCTCAGATGAAACTTTATAGTGAAAAGGATAAGGCAGGAGATGACCTCATTAAATGGCCCCTGTAGTATATGGCCACAAGATGCAATGCCTGAATCAGGAGATTTTAAAAGTTCTCTCAAAAGTCAGATGATATGAGTTTATCATTTGTTAAATCTGCCTTATGCTGTCTTACCCTCCCCAACCCCACGTAAAGCCATGTGTTGAAATCCTAACCCCTAAGGTGATGAAATTAGGAAGTAGGGACTTTTGAAGGCGAGCAAGTCATGGAAGTATAGTTATAATGAATGGGATTAGTGCCCTTATAAAAGAGCCCAAGAGAGATCCCTAGTCCCTTCCACCACGTAAGGTTAGAGTTGAGAAGACAACCACTAAACTAATTTTTTTAAAGTCGGAGTCTCACTCTGCTTACCAGACTGGAGTGCAGTGGTACAATCACAGTTGACCTCAACCTCAATCTCCTGGGCTCCTGGGGCTCAGGTGATCCTCCCAGTTCGACTTCCCAAGTAGCTGGAACTACAGGTAGTGCACACTACCATGTCTGGCTAATTTTTTTTTTTTTTTTTTTTTTTAGAGGCAAGCACTCGCTATATTGCCCAGGCTGGTCTTGAACTCCTGGGCTCAAGCAATCCTCCTACTTCAGCCTCCCAAAGTGCTGGGTTTACAAGCATGAACCACTGTGCCTAGTCTAAATTGACTAATTTTAATAGTAGATTTTGATAGATGGAAGGATCAGACACAGATACTATCTGGAAAGATTTTAAAAATTATTATCTGAAGAACTCAGAAGAAATTCAACACAATCAACATACATGGGCAATACTTTCCAAAACAGACCAAGATGTGCAGCCTCTTGGTCCTAAAAGTTTTTTCCCAAAAATGTATACTCGCAGGTGACAATTTAGGTAGGGGTCTTATCAGATGCTTATCAGAAGCAGAAAACATTCTCCAGATCTACTCATACATACATACATACTAACATACATACATACATACACACATATACATAAAATGCTGGCATATCCCTGCATGTAGCCCAGACCAGGTATGTCTCAGACCTTTCAGGCCACGTGTGCCTCACCAATCTGGTGGTTACACATCACACGTAATACAAGTACAAGGTACAAGGTCTTCAGGCACAAACACAGTCTTCCTCTATCCCTATCACACTCTTCAATCTAGTACAGCCTGAAGGAAACACAGAAGGGCTCAGTTTCCCAGTCCTCTCTAGGAGGCATTTAAGCAAGTGGTTAGACCAGTTACAGGGTTGATGTTGAAGGGGTTCCCACAGCAGCCTGTGTTTTCTTCTATAGTGCTTACCACAATCAGAAGTCAATCTCAGGTCAGGCATGGGGGCACATGCCTGTAATTTCAAGGCAAGGCCAAAGCAAGTAGATTGCTTGAGCCCAGGAGTTTGAGACCAGCCTGGGCAAAATAGTGAGACCTCATCTCTACACAAAATAACAAAATTAGCCAGGCATGGTGGCATGCATCTATAGTCCTAGCTACTCAGGAGACTGAGGCAGAATAATTGTCTGAGCCCAGGAGGTCAAGACTGTGGTGAGCCATGATCATGTCACTGTACTCCAGCCTGGGCAACAGAGTAACACCATGACAAAAGAAAGAAAGAAAGAGAGAAAGAGAGTAAGAGAAAGAGAGAGAGAAAGAGAAAGAAAGAAAAGAAAAGAAAAAAGAATTTAACCTCCATGAAATGCAGAGATTGTCAGTATTACACACTGCTATATTCTCAATGCCTAGAACAATGCCTGACACATGACAATACCTTGATAAATATTTGTTAATAAATAAGTGAATGAATTGGAGATTATACATCTATGTGTGTCTTCTCCTCTGGACCATAAATGCCACAGAAGGAGGAATCTTCTTCTACACTGTTTACTCCTGTATTTCCCATGCCCAACCCATTATCTGCCTCATAAAGGTGTTGCATACATTTTTGTAAGCTGGTGAATATTTACATAAGTTAAATTCAGTACAATTCATTCAACTAAGGAGCAAGGAAAAAAAATTACATATTCTTATTTCAAGACGTCCTTGAAGATAAACCTTTCATGCTAAATAATTATTCAGTTATATGTCCTCTCAGCTTCTAAGATCAAACATTTTGCTCATTTTTCTTATCTCAACAGATGTATTCCAAATGCCCAATTTAATCTTGACTTTGCAGAGAAATTTATTTTCTCTCTTGGGTGATCCTAAAATATGTAAGAAAATACATACTTTCTTCTTCTCCTTCTTTCATAAGCAGGTGTTGACTTTTTAACTTTTATTGATGGTTTGGAATTTAATAAAAACAAAAATGCTGACGAAGTCTTTGGCTCTGGCAACACAAAGTATTACAGATAATTCAGAGAATAAATCTTCCTCACATTGCATTAAAATTCATCTCTTGGAAAATGATGTAAATGCTTGACTGGAGATGAAGACAATTTATCAATTTATTTGATTGAGGCATATTCGATGATCATAACTTTTCTAAAATTAAATCTGAATATGTAACAATTTGGAACACCTTAATGCTAAGCCTTATGGCTTGACTAAGCCCCTTTTAATCAAATTGAAACTCTAAGCTTACCTACCATCATTTATCCCAATGATAAAACATGTCAATGGCTTACTTTGTATCATTTATTTTCATAATTCATCCTTCATGAAAAATATTACCTAAAGTGTTTACCATAAAAGTGAATAAAGCTTAAAGGCAAAGAACAATAATAAAATTAGAATTCGAGAGAAATGACTCAGAGGACAGGAGACATTGCTTCAGGAAGAATGAAAGAGTTATAGGAGCATCTTATGTTAACCTGTTAAATCTTGACAAAATTCAAGCTCATTCTGCATTTATAAAGAAATGGTTGCATTATTTATGTAAACATATTCTGGGATATGAGAAAAGTTGGAAGTCACCATAGAGTAGACATGTTTAATGGTCTCATAGAGAAGAGATAGAACATGGGATTTTTTTTTTTTTTTTTTAGTTGGAGTCTCACTCCGTCGCCCAGGCTGGAGTGCAGTGGCACACTCACAGCCACCCCAGCTTTGACCTGTTGGGCTCTGGCGATCCTTCCGCCTCAGCCTTCCAAGTGGCCAGAACTACAGGTGCGCGCTTCCATGCCCGGCTAATTTTTTTATTTATCGTAGAGATGAGGTTTTACCATGTTATCCAGGCTGGTTGCGAACCCGCAGGCTCAAGCAATTCTCTCACCTTGGCCTCTCAAAGTGCTGGGATTATAGGCTTCAGCCACCGTGCCTAGCCAAATATGGGATATTTTAATTGTCATTGATGACTTCGTCTAAAATAAGATATATTTATGATCGTAGGCTTTTAATTACAAACAATAGAACTAGGGAAAACCTCAAGTGATGATTCAAGTCATTCCCCTATCTTTCACCTATGAAACATTCCATAGGTACACAGTGCATATTAAATATATATTTTATTTATTTACCTATTTATTTATTTATTTATTTATTTATTTATTTGAGTTGGAGTCTCACTCTGTCGCCCAGACTGGAGTGCAGTGGCTGCTCCCGGCCACTGCAGCCTCGACCCGCTGGGCTCCGGCGATCCTTCCACCTCAGCCTTCCGAGTAGCTGGAATTACAGGCACGTGCTACCATGCCCAGCTGATTTTTTGAATTATTGTAGAGATGAGGTCTTGCTTGCCCAGGCGGATCTCGAACCCGCGGGCTCAGGCAATCCACTCACCTCAGCCTCCCAAAGGCGTGGGATTACAGGCTGAGCCACCAAGCCCGGCTACCATTAATCTTAATAATGTATTTGCTTTATTAATTGTGAGTTAAGCCTAAAGAATGCTACCTAATCAAAAGTCACAGATTGCCCAGAAACCTAAAAGTGTGCTCTGAATTTGAAGAGAAATAGATATTTTGTTAGACATAATACATTATGAAAATAAATGCCTAAGTTTGAAGAATGAGTCCAGATTCTAAGAAATAACCAAAATAAGGAAAGAAGGAGAAAAATAAAAGATGCTGCTAGCTCTTAATAAACCTAAGGTTGTTGGTTAGATAATTTTTTTCTTCAGACTTGTCAAAATTCTCAATTTAATTTATGTTTAACATTTGATGAGCTCTCGTTTCCTCTGTGTGGCTATAGAGTCTATTTGTGCAAAAACAATAGCTAGTCTATCTTCCTAGGAATTTTTCATTCTAATCTGGCTAAATCTAAATGAGGGATGATAGCAAGATTGCTGGAGACAAACATTATTATTCTCAATGTATTTCCTTTCTGGAGACTCCACTAGCAACATCAAGGAGCAGAACCCCACTGCTACTATAAACCAATAGCAACTTTTGTCCTCTTCTCAGACTGTATATGTGCAGGAAAAAAAGTTTCTAACACATGGCCTTCTCCCTTCCATCATAAGGAGGTACCAGGTAGCACCTACACTTTTACATGGAAACATGTTACAACTAGAACAGAGCCCAGAAAATGCCCTTGTGATCAATCAAGGGTGAAAGTTAGGTATACTTTTTAAAAAGGAAAGCACATTTTAAGAATCCCAAAGTAATTAGAAAATAGTTTCAACTAATAACATACTATTTGTATTCTTCTATTTTGATAGTACCGCATTAGACATTACCACATTAGACATTACTTAATTTATCCAAGTATATTCCGTGTTTCAGTTTCCTCTCAGAAAAATGACCTTGATAGACTCAACTTCCTTAAGAAATGAGCTTTTGTAACTTTCATTTAAAGATCTCTCAAGCCTTTGTTTCCAAGTATTTAATGATATATATTTAGTCTTTGCAATTTTATTTTGTCAAAACATTATGTTTGTTATTATTCTTATTGAAAGATGGGCTATGATGAATACAAAAATCTTCCAAGGATCATCTACCACTTGCTTTTGATATAAAATATTTATAGGAATATTTATACTACAAAACAAACTTTTCTAAGGACCTATCTATGCATTTAAAAATTACGATATACATTACTAGGAAATTAAAACCACTTTCAAAAGGATGCTGAGTTAGACACAGAAGAAATTAGTTCACGACCAAAATATTTTATCTCATCACCATAATCATAGAAAATAAGTTGGTAACCACTTTCAAGAATAAAAGCAAATTCTGTGAATATAGAACTAAAATACTAAAAATAAATAAACAAATGAGATAGATTATTTATGAAACATTCAGCCCTAGATATTTGGTGCTAGTTATATGAATTTGTACCTTACAATTGAGATGATACTTCACTGGCAAAGTTTAAACACAGCAATATTATCTAAAAAGAAAAAGAAAAAAAGCATAATTGAAGGAAGACACTAAGCAAAACAGAAAAAAATACCATCAATTTATAGGTGAATTCTGAAACTTTTCTAAAGCTAACAAATATATATTTATAAAATAATATAGGAAAAATTAATTGAAGGTAAGAATGGACTAATAGTACTAATACCTTTTTATCTTAAATTCCCATCAGATACATTCTTATTTTGAAGAACTACTAAGACAATTTAAGATAGAGCTATTGTCAAATATTTCGTGTTTTTTTCAGAAAGTAAAGCCATTCATTACAGTATCTTAAGCCAGTAGTCTAACAGTGAGAGAAGATATTTATAACATTTATGAAAGGTTTCTGTAGTACCCAGATCACAACAAATGGAATTGCTAAAACATAGCAAGTTTACAATACGTCATAACCTCAGCATTCACTCCCATTTTGTTTCTCAGGGCAGGGAGCCAGCTTATAACCCATGCTTTTCACAACCACAAGTCCTTTATCCCTAAGTAACCAAATCCTCAAGAGAGCAGCAAACAGCAGGAGAAGACAATTTATTTAGTGAACTATTCTGTGAGGAAGAAAACAAGTTGCCATTTTCAATTTGGAACATAATTAGAAAGACAATAGCCTCCTGACTGATGCTCTTTGTTCCCTTTGGATATTTATGTAGGCCAGTAATTGGAGTGTGGTTTTGTTGTTGTTCAATTTCACATTGTCTACAAAAGGGTTTCTCATGCTCCATGACTTTCTAGTTAGATTCAGAAGAAAACATCTTTCAGCTACTGCCCTGTGCCATAGTCACATGTCACTGCCTTCTGGACATTGTCAGTTGCTGAAACTTTTGTTTTTAATTCTACCAAACAACTGAGTTAATAGAATTGTTAGAAGGAAAGGAATGTGCCATGAGATTTTGGTGACTGAAGGCTTTCTGTCTATTATTGGAAAACATTGCAAAGGTCAGCCAATCTTTTTTTCTGAAAAATTGACAAATATTCCAAAATTTAATTGCTATAAATATATACCTATAATATATCAAAGAATTCAGTCAATGTCACTATCAAACGAAAGTTAGGATTGATGCCCACTACATTTTCAAGAAGACCTTTTCAGAAGTGGGGGTGGGGGCAGCTACCTCCTTTCCCTTTATAAGCAGAGAAAAATCATTTTATCCTGTGTGCTTTCTGGCTTCTCACGCAGGAAAAATTCCCATTGATTCTCATCACATTGCTTTAGAGACTAGCAGTGGGATAAGAAAGCCCATTTATTATTTACCATTAAATAATTACCAAGACATCTATCTCCTATCCAAAACACCTCATATAAATATTCAGGATAAAATGAATGAAGATGACTGTTAAAAACCTAACATATTCTCACTCCTAAGCAGACCCTGAATATTTACCATAATACTATAAGAAAGGGATTGGCAGTAGCCAGAAACTGCCAGGGGAGGGAAGGGGATCACATGGCACAAATAAGAATACCTGATCTCAAGCCAGGGTGAGTGGGAACCAAATGGATGACCACTTATATACCTAATTCTGAATTGTACCACACATCTATAAAATAAAAATGTTTTCTAAATTAAAAAATACATATATTGACTAACTACAGTGTCTGATATATTGATTAAGCCTTACAACAAATTTATGAGGTAGTATTATATCCCCACTCTTTATAAACTGAAATGGAATTCAAAACTTAAGTATTTAACTGAGTAACACAACTATTAACCACTGAGAGTGATGCCTTTGGTCTATGCCTTTGTTTATTTTACTGTGACGTATTCCTCAAGCCAAATCAGTGTCTTAATCTTAGTTACACTCTGATTTTATCAAATCAAGACTACTGAATGTTATACAGTGGTCTCAATTTTTTAAGATACAGTTTTTTGAGAAGTAAATAAGATACCCAATTTTCTCAAATTGAACACATTTTACAAGGAGAAGAACAAGACTTCTACTTTCTTATGTCCATAAGCACCTGGAAAAATGCTAGGCAAATGCCTACCAGTTGATTGTTCAAATCACCCTCAGGACAGAAAGTTTCTGGGCAGCTGAACTTCCAAATACAATGTAGAGAGATCATCATCGCGGTTATTTGCTAATCCTTCATGACCCATAATGTAGACCCATAATATAAAACTTTGTGAAAATATGTATGCTATATAATAAACCTGGATACAATCAGAAATATATTAAACCAGTTCTACATTCTTTCTGCTCTCTCTGTCTCTCTCTGTCTTCTCTCTCTCTCTCTCTCTCTCTGTATGTGTGTGTGTGTTTAATAAAAAAAACTCTAAAGACAAAAAGTCTGCTTTTTTGTTACCAAATATTTGGTTCTCTCTGTTTTCTGTAGGCAAACACACTCACCCTCTCCGAAGGAAATAACCCCTGCAGTCACAATTTCAAGCTCAAAGTCCAAGATCTCTAAATAATGCCTTATAACTCTTGATCAGAACCAAATATAGCTCCTCCTAATCACTATGAGAGCAAAAAGACTAGTCTTCTACCTATTTACTGATATATTGTGTTAATAATTGTAGGCTTATAATTTGGTCTTTAAATTACAGGATGTAAGAGAGAGAGATTTGACTGGACTAAGAAAGGAATGAACATGACCTAGAGATGGATATGTATGGTGACATACAGGACTTTGTACCCTCCCTAGTTCTAGAGAAGGTGAGTATGTCTTTGGCCATATGAAGGAAATTTGTGTCTATGTGTCATGTTAAAACCATGATTTGTTGTTGGTGGTGGTAGTGTCAGAAGTTTAAATGTGAGTAAAACATAGTGTCAAGAAGCAGAGATAAAACATAAGTAGACTTTGCTGGATTAACTACCATCAAGTCAACACTGCTGCTATCCTCTTTGATGGTCTTTTTTTGCTTTGCAGAAGAATAGAACTACGCTCCCCCAAATCCTCTCCCTGTATGGATTCTTGTGTAGTTAGATTTAATCTCTGACAATGATTTTTGGGAGACTTAGAAAGTAAAAGGGAAGAAAACGATGTTATTCGTTGGAGGCAGATTCAGCCAAACACATGAGTAGATATAGAATGTGAAGTCCAAAGGAATTTCAGGATGAATTTCTGCAAAGTATCCACTTAGGCACTATAGTCAACTAAGATAGCTGACAAGGCTTCTGGGGAATCACTCATTTCAGTGCAGCTGGCTAAGATAGTCATTTGGAGCTTCCTAGAAGTGCTTGAGGTCTGCAGCAGATCAAAAGCAAGCTCTTCAGATCTGCCACTTCTATTCTGCAGTCTAAGAGAGTTAGTGACAGCTTTCTGACTTTCACTCTCCCAGCTTCCCACAACTATGAATGCCTCTAATTCTGTGTATTATCATAGACACATAGAGCAGCTTCTATTTACATGCGCTGACTGAACTTTGATTAATTGTGAATGTTACAGGGAATTTACTTGACATATACCATATACATTCTGTTGCTTTTCAAGAAATAGATTCTAAACATTTTATTTGAATATCTCTAAGAATACTTGGAAGTATTATAATGATAATAAAAAGGTTAACATCTATTTTTGTTCATATTGTTTAGTTTTCCAATTTTAGTTGATAGTATTACAACATCAGAAAAATAATTTTAAAGAAGAAATCATCCTAAAATTTATCACTGACTTGCCAATTAAGAAGTGTAAACCCTTAAGAAAGAAATAGGTAATAAAAATTTAGTATTGCTTTTTATTCTAATTCATTTGGAGCGCTGGTGGAAATAACATATGTATTGAAAAATAACTTCTTGAATACTAAGATTTTTTATTTCAAACCACATTAAATAAAATCTGCAAGAAATGACATAAAATTCTACTTATAAGCATAGGAATCATAGATGAGGGACACGCAGAATTTCAAATTATTCAATTTTTTAAAATAAATGACATGTCTGAAAATCTAACAAGTAGTTCCCACCCCTAACAGACTATCACATTCCTATTTAGCTTCTTATTTGTCTCTGTCAGGCTGATACATGGGTTTAGTCCCCGAGTCATCAAAATGAGACTTGGCATTGATCACTGAAATTTATGATACTTTGAAAGATCTCATCTGATTAATGGCACAGCCAAACTTTATGTATTCTCATAGTCATGTTCATTCAGTCAGTGCTGGTAGCATGTTAAAACTGTGGGAAGAATTTTGGATAAATTAGATATTGGCATGAATCCTGTGGTCGCCATCCTTTTGTGATCAAAAAAATCGCCTCAATTCTTCAAGTAGTACCAGAGGTTTTTTGAATCACATTTTGCCCAAGAGATGGCTTCTCTGTGGCAGTATATTTGCTTGCTCCTGTAGCTTCAAAATTAACTTATTTAAGAGTTTTACTTGATTTTAGAATCAAGGGGTACATGTGCAGGTTTTTAGACTGATATATTGTGTGATGGTGAGGCTTGGGCTTTTATGAGCCTGCCTCCCAGGTGATGATCATGATATCCAATGGGTGGTTCTTCAACCCTTGTTCTCCCTCTCTTCCTTTCCCCTTTTAGTGGTCCCCAGTGTCTGTTCTATCCTTGTGCCCACGTGTGCCCAGTGTTGAGCTCCCACTTATGATTGAGAACATATGGCATTCAGTATTCTGCTTCTGTGATAAATCACGTAGAATGTTGTTCTTCAGCTGCATCCATGTTGCTGCAAAGAACAAGATTTCATTCTTTTTTATTTCTGTGTAGTATTCCATGATGTGTGTGTACCACGTTTTCTTTCTCCAGTTCACCACCGATGGGCACTTAGGTTGGTTTCATGTTTTTGCTATTGTGAATAGTGCTAAGACAAACATCAGAGTGCAGGTGCTTTTAAAGTAAAATGATGTATGCTCCTTTGAGTATATACCCAGTAGTGGGATTGTTGAGTCAAATGGTGAGTCTATTTTTAGTTCTTTGAGAAATTTCCAAACTGCTTTCTACAAGGACTGAACTAGCTTACATTTCTACCAACAGTGTACAAGCATCTCCTTTTCTCTGCAGTCTCACTGACATCCGTTTTTGTTTGTTTGTTTTTACCTTTTTATGTTTGAAAGTCATTAGATTCCTAAAAGTTTTAATACATTGGCAGTGTTTCATAGGCTAAGTCTTATTCACCAATCCTACCCTTTGTATCTTTTCACCCACATTGAGCTCTCTCTAATTATCCTAATAGATTTAGCATCCTTGAGCTTCAGTTTTTCATGTGCAAAACAGGAGTAATAACAGCGCATCTTCCAGAGAGTTATTGTGAGATTAAATGAGACAGTCATGTGAACTACTTAGCCCAGTGCTGGGTATCTATTAGCTATCAAATGCTACCTATTAATTTCCCCATATAGTATTCTATAATATAAACACTAAATGAAGATTAAATAGACTAATTCAAGTACAGGCATCAAAGTTCATAAAACTGTTTTCTGACATTATCTCAATGTCATTTTTTTAAGTTTCCAACTTTAGACTCCATATTATATTCATGGTTTTATTATTGTATCAGTAGCTTTGGTGTTAAGTACAACTCTCCTAGTTATTATTGCATCAGTAACTTTGGTGTTATGCACAACTCTCCTAGGTGGTCTTTTTCCCCCTCACAACCTAACTTTGGACTAAGCTTTGCTGTCTGTAAAATCTAAGATCACAATCCAGGGTGGTATGGCCCTGGGCAAATGAACGCAAAAACAAAACATCTAATGGGGAACAACGTAAAAATCAGTTAAGTAAACACGAACAGAATTCTTGGACGTGATGTCCACATTCCTTAAGATTCCTTTTATTTTATCAATACCGGTTCCCTTTTTTATGTGTGTTCAGTCAAATTTCCCCTTCTGTAAATCATTGTTCCTCACAGCAGCCAGTAGACCTCCCAGGTATCTCTCATGTGGGAAAATTGAGATCTATGTTCACCTGTCTTCTCTGCTTCATTCTACAAAATATGAGCTCACCCTCCACAGTTGTCAAGAGCTTTTGAAGTTTCCTCCATGTATCCTGTCATGCTATTAAATCTTTTTCCATGTAATTTTCCTTACATAAACTATATTGTTTGGCTTGTAAAACTGCCAAAAACACAAAGGAATGTCTTTAACAAATGTTAAAGATCCTTAATTTTATCACATAGAACCTTCTCCAAGTTATTCTAAGGTTTACAAACTTAAAAATTGAGGTGGGAATTTGCACCTGCCGCAGTGTCTAACTTCTACACCTGGAATATGTATTTAAAAGTATTCCTTTCTTCTTCAAACCAGGGATTTATATATTCCACAAATAATTTCTGAACCTGTTGCCTCACTTTTTTTTGACGAAAAAAATGAGTTACCGAACCCTGTGCATAAAACATCTTATAGTTAAAAAGGAAACAGATGGTAATTTAAGGTGGCATTTACATGGACAAGATGGGCAATTAAAAGCAAAACATTTCTGATTCATGGCTTGATCATCTTGGCAAAGGGCTAAGAAAATGCAAACAACTGGAGATTAGATATTATCTAAAAGGTTTTCTAGATCTGAGTGCTAGGGCAGAGTTAAAACCCCATAAACCTACATAAAGCTACTCACTTTCTTCTAAAAAGGAATGTGTGTGTGTGTCTGTGTGTATGTATGTGTTTAGCTCATGTAAACAAAGTGGAAAGGTCACTTAAAAAATTTTGTTCTGCATTATGTCAATAACTACAAATCCCATCCATGAAAACGGAGCCTGCCTAATTTAACACTGTGTTGTAGGTAGTTTATATCTGGAAATTTCTCCAAAGCAGTCATCATGGTGAACAGGAAAATGGAAAAAATTATAAATTTAGAGTCCAGATTGACGTGGGTTCTTATTCCATAGAATTAACTATATTTTGCTTTCTCTCTAAAAGCCTCATTATTCTCATTTTAAAAATGAAAATAAAGATCATTATCCTGAAGGATTAGGGCACTTAGGACAAAGGAAACACTGAGTAAATGCTATTTTCTTTTTGCCAACCTTTCTTAGCTCCCCTCTCACCATGGTACCTTTCTCTCACAACAGGCTTATATGTTATTCTGTCACATGACCACATGAGAAAGCAGCAGCAAGAACTATGAGGTAATTGAGGGAACACAAGAACTAGAAAAAGGAAACTACCCCTCCCCTCCCTAGACTTGGAGGTCAACTGAAAGAAACCTAGAATCAGGACCATCCTGCAGAACCTATCTCAGGTAGCCATTCAGAGACAGCTAAGGCCGCAAGACTATGCTGTGACTCCTGAAGTTATTGCTGAAGAGGGAACAGGAGAGATTCAGTTACGTTCCCAGTGAGCCTATGGCTCACAATTGTAATCCAAGTCTTTCTCGTTCCTTATGAAATGGATACCATTTTACATGTGAAAATATTTACAAATCATAAATTCCAGTAGAAATTTAAGATATTGTAATACTGCTTTAGGATGAGGAGAACTTTTGGAACTCTCTTCAAATAAGAGATCATAAAGAATCCTTGGCACCAGAACTTTCTTGACAGTTTTCTTGAGTGATTTCATCCATTCTAATGGCTTTGGGTCAAAAGCAGGCCTTCAATACAGGTTTGTTGGATGAAAGGGAGTCCAATGGGATTTTTTTCATAATTTTAATTACGACATATTTTGACTCAATGAATTTGACCATGGACTTTCATTTCCAAAAATAAAATGAGAACACTAGAAGAAACATACTTTAGAATGATAATTTTGATAGATATTTTTCATCTTATTACTATGGTTGTATTAAACTTTTGAAAAAACATATAAAGCAGAAATATTTGAAGGAATGGATAATAAGTTTGGACTTCTGAAATGTGGTTCACACCCATCTCATTTCCTAAGCCATAATCCTGGTATAATATGTAAAGGAATTTTCAATGAAAGAAAGTAAATCCAGTGTGTATCAATTATTCATACATTTCAAATGGCAGTGAAACCAGCAAATGTATTCAATGAGTGGTCTCTATTCCCACAAAAGGAGAAAGTGCAAAATGGATGGAAAAATAAATAACTCACTTTTCAATACTCGCTTACAACAGCTCAGTACAAGAATGCTTATATATAGATTAAAATTCCAAAGTATTAGTTGAAACTGCTGACCAAACAACCAAATCTACAGATGAGCTTCTCCAGCTATGAAAGGGCTGTGCTTGAACTCCATTTCACAGTTACTGATTTTCACAGCCTTTAGGCGAGCACAGTTCAAGTCAGTTACTATGCTTGAAGAGATCCATTTCAGAAACTTACACAAGCAGAGAAGCTAGCAGACATTATCCTAAAATGCTATTGTGCTTACCCCCCAAAATAAGAGCCACCTAATTTCTTAAACTTCCACGTAGTACACTGCTGGAATTTGCATAAGAGAAATTTCAAAACTTTAGCATCTATAGGCTTAAAAACCCATTAAATTTTAATATTTTCAGGAATCTGGAGTTTGACCAACTTATTTCATTTTTCAAACTAATCTGTGAATAGAAAGGGATATGTTGTACTGTATGCTTTGTAAAGGATAAAAGAAAGCAACTGGATTTTGTAATGAAGGTAAGCATTTGTTTAGCTGAGATATGTAAAAAGCACAGACAAAACCAGAAAAAGTAAACAGTCCCTTTTACTTATCAACACAAGTGACCAAAGAGTTACCTTATCTATAATCATGTGTACAACAGCAAAATCTCCATGAAGTGAATTATTTTTATTAGAACTATGGGAACAACTTTCTTCACAATAATTTGGATAAAATATTATTTTTGACATTCAGACATTTTAGATATAAATATATAGACAATTCAACTTAGAGCAAACATTTGAGATTTAATGAACTGACAAAATTAATAGAAAAATTCCTGGATTCAGATCAGTGCATATAAAAAAAATAGGTGATTTGAGTTAGGCAGAATACCTAACTCAGTAGTTTCCTTTAAAATGTTGAATGAAATAAGCTTAATTTCATTCCCTTGTCAAAAAAGACAATACCAAAATCCAAGAAGAACACAAATGATAAAATTATTGTGACACAAATCAACAAGTAGAGTGCCAGTAGTAACACTATTTGCAGGTCAAAGCCAGTTTTGGCTTTTACGTTCCAAGTTAGATTGCAGTTCTAAAAGAGAGATGGGTGAGATTGTTTTATTTAGATGAGATTTTTTTCCAGTACTGTTGCCCATATGGTATTATGATCGTTTTAGGATTGGAATCCCCTCCCTTTTGCATGACTAACTTGAGTTTTATCCAGTAAAATTGAGCTCCATGTTACACCTAGTAGTTATTATTACCTGACCCCTCTCACAGATGGGGGCATGTCTCCATTTTCTTTCTAATCGCACGGTCTATAGTATGTTACTCTTTATTTGTATGTCTCTCCACCTATGCAGTAAATTCATGAGAAGCAGAAACCACTAACAGAAACTGGTATATGGGTGGGTTCTGAATAAATATTTGCTAATTAACCATGTGAAAACTGTCTTTATAGAAGTTAAGATTGGTAAAAAAGTGAATCTTCCCATTTTACCACACTCTGTTTTACAACAATCTTTAATTGATGAATTTAGTTCATTTCAGCCCATATTTTAAAATGTAGGTTATGTTAGGAAAAACCAAGCCTCTCAGTTTTTTAAAAGAGGACACCAAAGTCTAAAGCCATTACTTTTGCCAATTACTAAATTCTAAATAATTTAGCAAACTGCATCAAATTTTAATTAAAAAATTATATTTTTAGTATTATAAAAATATATCATAAAGCAAACATATATATCTTAAAATGAGAAGCAAAAAAGGAGAGACTGTAGTCATAAAAAACAAGCTATTCTAATTCTTTTTGATTTTATATTTATCTGAAGTTTGAAAACCTAACTTTGAAACAAGAGGGTTTTCAGTCTTTTGAAGGCACCTGATGATTTTTTTTTCTTTTTAGGAATGTTGTTTGGCTACACTCAGGATAATCTTAATCTAATGCTTAGTTCGTTCATTCTATTCCTTGTGACTCCATCATCAGTAATGCACCATCACAATGTCACCTTGCTTGTCAGGCTCAACAGAGGGATGAGCATGGGCACTTAACTGCTTTCTCCCTTGCTGGAATTGGCAGCTATTATTAAGAGTTAGCAGCACAATGGGGTAGCGGATTTGTCTTAACTTTGGCACATATGCTGCACATGAACAAAGAACTTTGATCTTCAAACCTGCCAAGCTGACATCTTGTGCAAGCATAATGTTCTCTCAAAATTTAAATACAAAAACCAAAAAACCATTCCATCTGGGATTACACTCATATAATTTCTATATATTGCTGGTTTCAAAAGACTGAATTCTTTACCATACTATTTCAGTCATTTTAAAAATAAAAAAGATGAAGTCTTGGGATGGTTGACCCACATAGCAGCTCAGCTGGACAATGATAATGCTTCTGAATTTTAACTAGAAAGTATCCATGCTTTGCAAAGCCACAAACTTTCCATTCAGGATGTGAGAAAAGGGGAATTCTTCTAGTGAGATATTTAGCTAGTTAAAGACAGCTGAATATTAGATAGTAGTTTCCACACAGATTTTGTTTGTTTAAGGTTTAATTTGAAGCAGAGAATCTGTAACTCTAATTTTTCATACTCTGTGACAAATGTCTACACTTGTTCACTGGGTTAAAAAGGATGCATAGTTTGGGGGGAAAAGAAAAAGAAAAAGAAAGAAAAGTCATCATCACATCCAGAAAACTTAGAGTGTACATCTTAGTAATGATGGAAGTGTTCATTTCTTCACATGCATATAGCATGTGTTTATAAAGATTTGTAAAGACCGTTAGTCAATATGTAACTATAATCATTTCATGCCTGATCTCTCCAGGCAACCCTGAAATTAAATGGCTTACATATCAAGAAGAGGTGGTGTGGAATGAAAATGAGAAGCGGGAAATAACACTGGAAAAATCCCAGGACTAATAGTCTAAGGATCATGGTTCCAGTCCCAGCCTGGCTAACAATTAATTGGATTTTGGTCTTAGATTTTTTAAAAAAAATCTTCTAGATCTCTTTTCTCACATGTAAAATGAGGATAATTTAATATACTATAATTTGGTGCTCAAAGAAGTGTGAGAGAGGTATTTCTGTCTATTCCAAGAACCAGTGAAAGTTAAAGTAGGTAGAAGTGCCCTAGAGTAAATATACTTGCCTAAGTATAAATGAACACTGACTCTTGCCTTTTTCTCGCTAGATAGTTGGACAAGTCATTTAGAACTCTGTGCACCAGCAAAATAAGTATAATAACAATGTATACTTCATAATGGTTTTTTAAGTTTAAATGAGAGAATGAGTGTAAAAAAAACATGGTGCCTAACTAATAGGAAAAGTTAAATAAATCTTAACAGTTATAGTAATAATTATGGTACACAAAGGCATAGTAGTAGCAACACCAATACTCCAAAGACAGTCATATTAAGGGGAGAACGTCTTGAAGGTTAACAGAACTTAACCAGAAACTGATTGAAGACAGGGACATAATTTTAAAAAACAGATGAAAACCCTAAGCAAGATTATTTAGCAAAGAAATATAGATACAGAAGAGCCATTGAGAAAGCATAAGTATGATTTGAACACCATCAGTGAGGGAGAATGAATGTCAGATGAATGTGGGTCCACTGGATGACTACATTCCTATGAAAGGGATTGTCATATCAAGTTTTGTCCCCTGATAATATTAAATATTCAAAGAACTGTTAAATAGTATCTCTTCTTATTCTGGTTTGAAAATACCCCAACAATTGTCTGATAATTTTTAATTTTATATATTTTCCTATCCACAGAAAATGTAACAATCTATGAGTCAACAATCTAATGTTCTGAATTTCTACTACAGTCTCTGTGAGCTATGACAGCAAGAGTCAGTACCTAAGTTAGATCAAGACTTCAATATCAAAAAGGTAGAACTAGTTAATGAGCCATAAAGTCAGACTCTGAGTTATAATGAATTCATTGAAACACTGCTTTTAAAAATGTTCTTAGCATTTGACCTCTTTTTTGACACCAAAACTTTTTTAAGTTTTATATTTTGATTTCCTAATACAATTCAAACATTATGCAATTAATTAGCCTATTATCAAATTATCACTCTAATATATAAATATAAATATAGTAAATCTGTGTTCTATATTACCTATTAATCTAGCAAAAATAAATCCATATATTACCCCATACTAAATGCTAGTGATCAAACAACAAACTTATATTGTTTAGACAATTATGTAAGAGAATACAAATACTTTGTCAAAATTTTTTTTTCAAATGTGGAAAGAACCTTACTAATGGGGAAAAGGCAGTAAAAATGTATGATCTATTGTAAATACAATTATGTGAAAAAAACTAAATAATATACTATGCATATAAAAATAACTGAATTGAAGTCTCACAACATGGTGGATTGAAATAATACAGACTCCTGCCTCATTTCAAACACTTAAAATTGACAATTAAGCAAAACTAAAGAAAGAACTTAGCTGACTTTGAAAGGCAGAAAAATGCCCAAGTCCCAAGAACTTGAAAGAGATCTATAATGACAAATGAGGAAAATATGATATCTAAAATGAGCCCAACATGTAAAGATCAGGGTTGTATTACAAAGGCAGGGACAGAGGACATGGTCCTACTTCCAGAAAAGCCACAGAGTTACAATTGTAATTCCTGAATGAAATTTGAACCCTGGGAATTCTTCCTACTTGATGAAAATGGAATTTGAGAAATTATACGCTCAGACCCAGAAAAATCCCCCCAAACAAGTAAGTTTCTATGTCTACTTAGAATTCTATATTTTTTAAAGTATCTTCACAGACACTGAAATCTCAAGACTATCCTCTACATGTATAGATGTCAAGTTTACACTATTTTGAAACTGCAAAAATATCCCCCAAATTACATTCAAATTGACACCTGATTAATTAAGTCTCTGATGTAAACTAAAAATCATTCTGAAAACTTGTTTCCACAATCTAGAGCTAACAGAACACACGCAGGGAAAAGAGGACAACAACAAATAAAGTAAAAGAAACTCTTAAAATAAATTTCCATCATAAGAGAGAGACAGGAGATAAAATAAAAAGAAAACCTTGTATCCAAAACTTGTGAAATAAAGCAATCTTAGATGTCCAGAAAATAAGTAGTTTAAAATTATTTAAGGTATAAAGGAAAGAATAGAATCTTATAAGCAAGAAAATACTAAGAAAATGAATAGGAGGGTTTTTAAATGAAAATCAAACTTAAAGAAATTAGAGATATGATTATTAACACAACTAAGACCTTGTTGAAACAGTTTAACATTAAATGAAGGTGGATTCATCATAATGTAAACTGGACACTAGATGTGACTATAATATCTAGGAAGCAAAAAAGAAAGATAAAGGCAGACAATTCAAAGGAAAAACCATCAAGGCTAAAATGAGAAGATCCAATTCATGTTGAATAAAAACCTCAATAGAAAAGAATTTATTACAGATACAAAAATTTTCAAGAAATAATAGCTGATATCTTTCCAGAATTAGTGAAAGAAATGAATCCTTGGTTTAAATAAGAAAAAAGAACCTTGAACCCAATAAATAAATATGAATTCAAACCTACATACAGTATGGAGAAAATGCAGGGTCTTAAAAAAAAAAACAGAGAATAATTTTTTTTTTTTTTTTTTTTTGAGTTGGAGTCTCACTCTGTCACCCAGACTGGAGTGCAGTGGCGGCTCCCGGCCACCGCAGCCTCGACCTGCTGGACTCCGGCGATCTTTCCGCCTCAGCCTTCCAAGTAGCTGGAACTACAGGCGCGCGCTACCACACCCGGCTAATTTTTTGATTTTATTGTAGAGATGAGGTCTCGCTTGCCCAGGCGGGTCTCGAACCCGCAGGCTCAGGCAATCCACTCACCTCAGCCTCCCAAAGCGCTGGGATTACAGGCTGAACCACTGAGCCCGGCTGAGAATAATTTTTTAAAATATGAAATTTTACAGAGAAATAAGACTCAGTACTTACCAAGAAATTAAAATTTTATAAAATATGAATTTTATAAAATATAAATATAATATAAAATTTTAATTCTCAGCAAAAATGTAAGAAGGCAATAGAACATATCTTCAAAAAGTTAAGAAAAAATAATATTGGCCTAAAACTCTAAAGTTCCCATGAAATAGTTTCAAATATTAATGCAAAATAAAGACATTTAAGAAAGAGATTGAGATAATTTACCACTCAGATTCTGTTGAAAGGTCAATAATGTATACTCTTGACAAAAATAAATTAAATCTAGCACAAAGGTACAAAAAGTTAATAGTAAGCAAAGAAATTGCTTATACATTTTTACATACTTTAAAAAAATTTTAGGTACATTTATGAATTTAGGCTTTTAAATAAACTCTTTTTTTTCTCTTTTAATTTTTATTTTAAAATTGTGGGGTACAATTCAGGGTGAGGTATACAAATATTCATTGTGCAGGTATCCTTGTTGATGAGGTGTGCCCTCCCTACCCCAGGCAGATATCGATTACTGTCAATCCCACCTCCCCACCTCCCCCCCTCACTGTTTCCCACTACTGGCAATCCTTTTCTTATAGTATTACAGTAGTTGTTCAAGGTCCAATTATGAGTGAGAACATGTGATACTCAGCTCTTTGTTTCTGAGAGAGATCACTCAGTATTATAAACTCTAATTCCATCCAGGTTCCTGCGAAGAAGTTCAAGATTTTGTTCTTCTTTATGGCTGCGTAATATTCCATTGAGTATAGGTACCACATTTTTTTATCCAGTCCTCTTTTGAAGGGCAGCATGGTTGGTTCCATGTTTTTGCTATTGTGAACAATGCTGCAATAAGCATACATGTGCAGGTATCTTTTTTTATAGAGTGATTTGAGTTCTTTCGGGTATATTCCCAGTAGGGGGATTGCAGGGTCATACGGAAGGTCGATTTTTAGAACTTTTAGGAATCACCACACTGATTTCCACAGAGGCTGTACTAGTTTACACTCCCACCAACAGTGTAGAAGTGTTCCCTTTTCACCACATCCTCTTCAGCATCTGTTATTTTTTGAGTTGTTGATGATGGCCATTCTGACTGGAGTTAGGTGGTATCTCAGTGTAGTTTTAATTTGCATCTCCTTGATGATTAGTGAGGCTGAACATTTTTTCATGTATTTGTTGGCTGCCCGTATGTCTTCTTTTGAGAAGTGTCTATTCATATCTTTTGCCTACTTTGTAATGGGGCTGTTTGTTTTTTTTTTTTTCAGCGTGTTTTGAGTTCCTTGTAGACATCAGGCCTTTGTCAGACATGGAGTTGGCAAATATTTTTTCCCAGTCTGTAGGCTGTCTCCCTGCTCTCTTGATGGCTTTTTTGGCTTTGCAGAAGCTGGTTAGTTTAATGAGGTCCCACTTGTCTATCTTATCTCTTATGGCCTGGGCACTTCGGGTTTTGATCAGGAATTGGTTGCCAGTTCCAGCTTCCATAAGAGTGTCTCCTGCATTTTCTAAGGTTCTTACAGTTTGAGGTTTTACATTTAGGTCTGTGATCTGTTTAGAGTTAATTTTTGTGTATGGGGATAGGTAGGGGTCCTGTTTAAATCTTCTGCATGTGGTCAGCCAGATTTTCCAGCACTATTTACTGAACAGATTCTCTTCTCCCCAGTAATGGGTGGTAGAGGCTTTGTCGAAGATGAGTTGGTTGAGAAATTGAGGATTTGCTTAAATAAACTCTTTTAGGTAAAATAAGACTTTAAGATAGATTATCTAAATATATGTTTAAAATCACAATTACTCATTTAGAGAAGAGTAGAAATTACAATAAAACTCTAGACAACAATTTGAGAGTGATTTATTGATGTAAAAATTTAAGTTCCTTTGGTTTTATGGACTAGATGGGGATAAACTGGTTAAATTTAAACATTATTAAGACAACAGGGGAAACTAAAAATTTAAGACCAATCATTAAACTAATGAAAATTGAATGAAATAACCTCCAAACGAGAAAAATGTGTAAACGAAGGTATCATTAATAATCTGGGCTGGACATGGTGATGCATGCCTATAATTTCAGCACTTTGGGAGGCCAAGGCAGAATTGCTTGAGCCCAGGAGTTCGAGACCAACATAGTGAGACCCTGTTTCTATTTAAAAAAAAAAATTAATCTAATGGAAGGAAGAACGCTAGAAAAAACAGGCAAGAAAACATGGTAAAAAGAAAGCCAAACATTGAAGAAGTAAGGTAAAATATGACAACAATCACAGGAAATTGTATTAAACTCCAACTATTAATTGAGGGACAGAGTCTCTGATTAAAACCAACAACAATGAAAATTCAATTGGAATCTGGCAATAAAATTAGTCAGAAAAGACTAGCCCATGTTGTGATAACAAATTAACTCCACAATCACATGGCATTAAAAAACTAATAGTTGATTCTCATTCCCATGAAGCTGAATCTATACTCACAGAAAAGCACCTTTAATTAATATTTTGTTCTTACGCAAATTGTTCCAGATCATGGAGAAAAATAAAACTACAACTCATTTTATGATACTACAAAAACTTTGGTATTAAAACTAGACGATGACAGACTCAGAAAGCAAAATGACTGATTAATTAAACCTATAAGTACATATGCAAAAACACTAATTAAATGAATCAAGTGAATCCAATTATGAAGTACATTTTATGATTGAGTGCAGTCAGTAATAAAGAATGTTTTAATTTAGAAAGTCTATTATTGTAATCTTCTACTTTAAGCTATGATAGGATTATATACTTATTTCTACAGAGAAAAACTACTTTATAAAATTAAGCTCTTAATTTTGATTAAAAGTTGATAGCAAACTAGTAATATTAGGGAATTTTCTTAGATATTTGATCCAAACTTATAGTAAATATCATACTAAATGCTAATATTCAAATTTATTCCTTTTAAATCAGGAACAAAGCAAGGGTTTTAATTACCACCTCTGTTAAACATTGTATTGACTATATTAAGTAACCAAATTAAAAAAGAAGATTGAGAAATTTTAAAAATGGAAATAGTAAGAAGAAATTGCCTCTATTAACAAAAATATGAAGGTGCACTCAGAAAATTTTAGAGAATCTTCAAACAAAATTTGGATCTCATGAGAGTATTTAGTAAGTTTTCTGGATATAAAATAAATATAAATGCACAAAAATATTTTTATTCATGAGAAAGTGTATTATTAGAAAGTGTTTCATTTATTAGACTATACAAATTAATTTTTGAAGAAAAATAATAATGTTTAAAATTAAAAGACAAAAAAACGAGATCTGGACAAATAGGAAAAATACCACATTATGAATGGGAAGATTCACCATTATTAAAAAAATGATCATTCTCCCTTAAATAACTCACATTTAATTAAATACCAATTGTTCCTCCACAGTACCTTTTTAAAGAGTTAGGAAAGTTGATTTTAAAATTAATGTGAAAAATAATCGGAAAGTAGAAGCCAAGATGAATTTAAAGAATAATAAGAGGAAAATACAATCTATGTGATATTGAGCATTTTTATATGGCTAATCTAAGTATGTGTATATATTTTAATATAATATATTAAAATACATTTTAATTAAGTGTGATTAAATATATATTTTAAAGTTTACAATAAATAGTTTATGTAGATAGACTTAGTGTGTATATCTGAATGATTATTATTGTTTTCCTTTTAGAGACAGGGTCTCATTCCATTGCCTAGGCTGGAGTGAAGTAGCATGATTACAGCTCATTGCAGCTTTGAACTCTTGGGTTCAAGGGATCCTCTTGCCTCAGTCTCTGGAGTAGCTGGGACTACAGGTGTGTGTCACTGCACCCAGATAAATTTTTCTTCTTCTTTTTCTTTCTTTCTTTTTTTTTTTTTTTTTGCAGAGACAGGATATTGCTTTATTGCTTAGGCTAGTCTGAAACTCCTGGCATCAAGAAATCCTCCTGCCTTGGCCTTCCAAAATGCTGGGAATTATAGGCATGAGCCAGCACATCAGGCCTATAATTGAATTTTTTAGTAACCTAGTTGTTTAAAAAAAATGGCACTGAAAGGTCATTAAATAATTAAGAATTAGTGGAGAAAAATGCGAAAAGGCAAGTTATCAAAAAACCATCTCACAAATCTAACAGTTTAAATATGACAGAGATACCATTACAGATCTGTTGCAAAATGAGTGCTATTTGCATTAGGCTGAATGCAATTAGGAGCCAGAAAATACATAAAAATTTAAACATGAGAAGTTTGATATAAACACTTATTGACATGATGGAAGAATAACCATAAAAATGTAACACGCTCTCTAAAGAGTATCCTTGAGATGAGGAAATGTATCCAAGGAAAGGCAAGTAGGAATAAGAGTCCTTCTCCCAAAGGCTGGTGCTAGAAGGTGTGGTTGCAACCTTCCCATGTCAAAGTCATGTGGGTTGCCTGAACCAGAGCAGCCCTGAAGACAGACAGCCCTATCTGCCTCTGAATGGCTCAGGCCAGGGTGGAGCAGCTACTGCAGAATTGAGCGCTGTAGGCACACACATTACTGATCAAACATGCAGCAAGAGGAAGAAACAGCAGAAGGAAACACACTAGAACACAGAAGAGAAGTTCCCTTTCTATGGAAATGTCCCTCAGAGACCCTTTCCTGACAAAGCTGAACATTATGACAATAAAGGAGAAATGTTAAAGATTCTAGGCCATTACGACAGAGCAAATATTAAAGTGTGATTTGAGGGCTGAGAGGCAGCAAATTGATCATTAGCAAATACTGAATATCCACAATATGAAATAAATACATAATATAATATTCCATATATGAATAGTAAATTCAATATTCAGAAATTGACTATTCAAGTGAAAAAATAGTAGAACATCATAAACTATTTGAAAATTAATTCCACATGGTTTAAACACCTAAAATTTAGTTTTAAACCTTGAAATTTTAAAGAACACTCAAACTTTTATTAAATATTAAATAGAAAAATATTTTAAAAGACTTGCCAAACAAAAATCAAGATTTTGATAAATTTGAATATATTTAGCTTAAACCAGCCAAATTTTGTTTCAGAGTCTGCTTCTCATGGGACTACACCTCAAGATTAGCAACATTAATATACACATGCAAAAAACTCCCACAAGTATAATTTTGTGAATGAAAATTTTTGCAACATGTAAACAAAGTGTGGAAAGAAAGCTAAGCTATAGCTAGATAATTGTGGATAGCTGATATGCATGTTAATATTTTTCCTAACCTAATGTTTTGTTTATTTAAATATGCTCATTACTAGAATTTGGCAAGATAAAAGAGATTATAAACACAATTGGCTTAGGGAATAGAAGAATAAACATAAACACATCAAACAATACGGTTTTGCCATATTAATTAAGAGAGAACTCATTAGTTAAATCAACTACTTTTTATTGAGAAATTTAGCTGGTTAATTAATCTTGTGTAGTATAGAATGCGTGCTTATTGTGTACATTCTTTTTTGTTCCTCTCCAAGTTCCTTGTGAAAAAGTATTAAAGAAGTATACCTATAAATTATTTTAAAACATTACTTAACTCATCTCCTTGCTCAAATGTTACGAAATTATTTCAGATGAGGAAAAAAAGCAGCCTATAAAGGTCTTCAATGCCATTGATCTTCATATAACATCTAATTCCACGTTCATTTTTCAAAGATGCATAGTATCTATGTTGATAGAATTCATGCCTTAATTTCTGTCTCTGGAAATCTCTCTTGAATTCTGGAAGGCAAATAAGTATAACATGAAAAGTTTTCTACTTCTACTTTTATCTGGATAAGTTGCAGACACTAGGACTGGCAGGAGTTGGGAGTGTTCTGCAGAGGTTCAGAGATGTAATAGTCTAGAATAGCCCAGCAATGGTTGGGCGCAGCTGCCCAGAATACATAGGCGCCTGGATGCCCTCCAAATCAAATCCACATTCCATCTCTCTGACTGGAGATATAATGTTGAACATCATGAGGTCAAAAGGCAGATGAGGAAACAAGTGTGGACTTTGCTGATTAGAATGAATATGCCTCATTGTTATGGTTTTTGAGTCAATGGTAGAAAAGATACAAGTGCCTCCATCTCTTTCTTACCACAGCCAATTTGATGGCACAGAAGGGAGTGAGGAAGGCTGGTCAACAAATCTGACTGGGGTACAAATCTGTGTTGGATATGATGAGTTCGATGCTGTCTCTGGGACCAGGCATCATATTGGCAATGTCTCTTGTGAACCTCCTTCTGTAAAGTCAGAAGCACCAAAGGATCACCTTTTGTTTTCTCCAACACCAACATCCTTTACTTACTGAACCATCATCATGTTATTTTTACAGAGTCCTTTTTGTTACAGTTGATAGTAAAATTGTATTTGCACTTAAAGGTCTCAGGAGCTCTTGAGAAATAAAACTCATGACTATGCAACCTGGGACACTTCATATTTATCCCATTCTTTTCTTCTCGTCTTGCTTATATTCCCATTATACAAGTAATTCCAGCTCATCATTTAAATCGGTTGAGAATCTCTGATGGTCGATTTTATGTCATTTGACTGGACACCATTCCCAGATATTTGGTCAAACATTATTTTGGAAGTTTCTGTGAGGGTGTTTTTATTGTATGAGATTAACATATAACTTCATGGACTTTGAATAAAGCAGACTACACTCTGTGATATGGGTATAGGTCTCTTCCAATCAGTTAAAGGCTTTGAAAAGACAAAGGCTGCCGGGCTCGGTGGCTCAGCCTGTAATCTCGTGCTTTGGGAGGTTGAGGTGAGTGGATTGCCTGAGCCCACGGGTTCAAGACCCACCTGGGCAACTTGGCGAGACCTCATCTCTACAATAAATCAAAAAATTAGCCGGGCGTGGTAGCGTGCAACTGTAGTTCCAGCTACTTGGAAGGCTGAGGCGGAAGGCTCGCCGGAGCCCAGCAGGTCGAGGCTGCGGTGGTCGGGAGCGGCCACTGCACTCCAGTCTGGGCGACAGAATGAGATTCCAACTCAAAAAAAAAAAAAAAAAAAAGACAAAGGCTGACCTCCCCAAAGCAAGAAGAAATTCTGCCAATAGACTTCCTTTAGACTCAAAAGATAACACTTTCTGGGTCTTCAGTCTGCCAGCCTAACCTAAAGATTTTGGACTTACCAAGCTCCCACTTAAAACCAATCCCCCCCCTCTGTCTCACACACACACACACACACACACACACACACACACACACACACACAGTTGCCTCTGTTTCTCAGGAGAACCCTGCTGACAAATACAGAATCAAAAGTCAACATCAATTACCTTGAAATCAAATGTTTTCTATCACCAGCATCCTCTTCTATAGGATAAGAACACACATATGTCTCTATATAGAAATCCTGATTCTGTGGGCCAGCATCCCTGTACAATACCAGCAGATAGTACCTGAACAGGTACAAAGATAAACAGCACTTGATACCTTTACAACAATTATATTGATGACTTAAAATTCTTTATTTTTGCAGTTAAAAAAGTAGTTCAAAAGGAAGGTTGTAAAAATTTTCTCTCCATTAAACTTAGCTTTATTTAATTCTTTCAAGCTCCTAATCCTCTCAGGATTTTAAAAATGTATCTGGCTATTTTTAATATTATGAAACTATTTTTATTAACATCAGTTATCTATAAATTGCTCTAAGTCAACATTTCCTCTAGATTTGGGTGGTCTCTATCAATATGAGAGGTGGTCCATTCTCAAATCAGCTGGTTTCTCCATAGTTGTCATAATATAATAAAATTAATGTCATGCATTGTAAAGTAACCTGGCTGATTAATTCAAGGTGATTCTGGGCTCCCAAAATAATTAATCAACACAGGATTTATTCCCATGTTCTTCTACATGTGTTGAAGACTGTTGCAATGAAGTAGCTATAAGAATAACCATTACTAAGAAATCAAGTTCAATGATAAATACCAAAATATCAAAATTTTCCATTCTAAAAACCATTTATTTCCTTTACTCAATATAAATGCCAGTCTGTTTTAATATAAGATATAATAGTGAGAATTATTGATGCTTGTCAAAACTGTTCTGAAAAAAAGAGAGAGAGAGAATATAGCTCTTAGCCTAGGGCATTGTGAAGGTAATTTTATGTATCAACTTGACTAGGTTCTATGATGATCAATTGTCTGGTCAAACACTAGTCTAGATATTGCAGTAAAGGTATTTGTGGATGTCAGTTAACATTTGCAGTCAGTTGACATTAGTAAGGCAAATTATCCTCCATAATTTTGCTAGGCCTCATCCAATCGTTGACTGCAACATACATATTCTTCCTGAATTTCTTGCCTGTTGGCCTGCCCTACTGATTTCAGATTCAAGATTGCAACCTCACTTTTATTTGAATTTCCAGCCTGCTAGCCTGCCCTAGGAATTTCAGATTTGTCAGCCTCCACAATTGCATAATTGCATGAGCCAATTCCTTAAAATAAGTCTCTTTCTCTCTCACTCATATATATATATTTTTCCCCCACTGTATGTCTTTTATCGGCTCTTTTTCTCTAGAGAACTCTAATACAGGTATGTACTGTATAATGAACATTATAAAATCTCATATCCAACATTTATATCAGCTTTAAATTTGGAAGACCCACGTAAGCATTTTATTTACTTTATTATTTTTTTGGCCAGTGACTTCGAAGTATATGCTCTTTTACTTATCCTTATAACATGCTCAGACCTGAAATAAATTAAATACTACTTTTTGGTCCATTCCTTAAGCAATTAGTGCCCTATTACTGGAAGATCCCACTATTATTTATTGATTTATTCCAAAATAAGAATGTTTCAATTTACCGTTAGCTTAAATTGTCCTTTGAAGGTATTTGAAGGGCAAACAGTTGGACTCAAGGTTATTTTGTAGAAAAAGCAAGGCCTAAATGTTAAAGATCCAGACATCATCTGTGTTTCACACTTAGACTAAAAAAGAGCCAAGATGTAAAACTGACAGTAATAGTTTGAAGAGAATTTCCTCACAACTCAACCTAAAATGTCTTTCTATCTATATCCATCTATTTCAAGTGGCTAAGAGCTGAATTAACTATTGTCTTTGTTAGTTCAGGATATTATAACAAAGTTCCATGGTCTGGGAGACTGATAAACAATTTATTTTTCACAGTTCTGGAGGTTGGAAGTCTAAGATCAGAGTACCAGCACAGCTGGGTTCTGGTGAGGGCCCTTTTCCAAGCTACAGACGGCAGTCTTCTTGTTGTATCCTCCCATGGTGAGTATACAAGTCATACAAACAAGTAATTCTGGCTCACATCAACATTTCCACAGTGTTTATTTTTCAGTGTTTTTTTTAAATTGTGGCATCAGTGTTGTTATTGAATGGCTTATTCATGTAAATAAACTATACATATATATTGTACTGAACTTTTAGTAATTTAGATGATATAACTTCTAGGAAATGACATTTCGGAACTTCTAACTTACAGAACCTAAATAAAAGCTCTTTTCTCCTTCTTTGCCACTTAATGCAGAAAAAAGAAGTTAATTGTTTCTCTGCTACTCAACAATTGCTATGAAAAACATTGAGACAATGTGTTTAGTTATTATACATGTATTTAGGTTTAAAAAATAATTGAGCATCATGGGATTCTCAGCTTTAATCATGAAATTGGCTTTTGCCAAGACCTTACCTAATAACCCAGCAAAATTACCTGAGTCGATGAAAAACAACTCCTCTGGCAACAGTGTTCTTAATCTTCCAAACCACAAGTTCGTAACCAGAAAAATCATAACCAGATTTTATCATAACCAGAAAATGTTTATCCTAAATCGTTTCACTAATACTCATTAACCAAAAGTCAAGTCAAATTCCTAGATTTTTGTCTTTTACTAAGGATTCTTCTGATGTATTTCAATTAATATTACATTGAATTCTATGCCTCATGTATACAATACTCACTAAAGGAGTACTGCTTGTCCATAAGAATTTATTTAATCTTAATTTTTTGATTTTTTTCTCACAAGTTTTATAAAATAAAATTAAAACAATCATAAACATTTATAATAATTATAGCTCTCTTTCCATGTACTTAGCTTTTATTTTTCAGGGAAAAAAAGGAAAACTATTATTTTCTTCATACTTAATATATGTCTAGTACATTCAGCCATATTCTCTTTTTTGACCTTGCAATGACTCTTTTATAGGACCATCTGAAAAGTAAAGTAATTCACCTCCCTAGTGAGATACTATGCCAAGGTTCAAATCATCATCATGCACTATCCCAAGGGCTCTAGAGGGAAGACCAGGTCAAGGTGAAAATAGAACGGAAAAGTATATAGTAGTCAAGTTTGACTTGACTGTTCATCCCTCATAGGACTCTGAGTCAAGCTTTGTACATCAGCACTAAACTTACTGAGAAAGCAACCACCCCTACTGAGACAAAACTGCACATGTCAAATGGGGTCCTCTAATGAGCAGCTACTGGCTATTGCCACAGTAACAGCATATGCAGCCGATATCCAGGACAGTCCAGACTACTCACTCTGTCTGTAAGCTGGGTCAGAGTCAGGTGAAGGAGAGCTCAATAAGGAAGAAAATATTCAGGGATGGTAACCAAAGGAAGAGCCAGGTCTCCTGGGAAACCTAGGGCTCAGGCCTTATGAAAACAGGGTCCAATTAACAGAAAGTCACCTCAGTTTCCTTCCTGGAGGAGGAATGTGAACCCAGACACTGACAGATTTTAATTTTCTCAATATTCTTGAGTCTACAGGATCATTGTGATGTGGTTTTTTTGCCACATTTACAGCACAGAACAGGTCAGCTTTCCTCTGTTCTCAGATTTTTTTTCCTACTTGGCAATTCAATTTCCTCCTGACTCAAATGTGCTTCCTCTCTTTGGGACGGCACAGGATGCCACTGACTCAACACCAGAAGAATGTGTGCTTTGGGTTGTTTTGCCAACAGAGGGCATGGGCTGAGTGAAAGAGGGAAGAAAAGGAAGGGTGGGGCTTGCACTGCTGGCTCAATTTCTATCTCCTTTACTTACAAGCTGCATAACCTTGGGCAAATCATGCTGGTGTCCGTACTCTGCATTTGTAGAAAATGAGGGGAGGAGATGATAACCTCTTACCTGCAAAGCAGAATTGACTGATAGAATGGGCTTTAGCTTTCCAAGTTAAAGTCCAAAATTTTTAAAGTAGTAATATCTAATATAATAGATGCCTGTTTTGTTCCAAGATCTTTGTTGATCATCTTGTAATATAGAATCTCCATTTCTCATGAGGCTTTATATGATGGACATCACTAGCTTTGCTTTTCAGAGAAAAACTCTTAGAAGAAGATTGAGTAAATTATAGTGGTGGAGATAAAGTTTTCAGTCCTTTGTCTACATGACACCCAACCTTGAGTTCTTTCCTTTGTGCCATGCTGCTCTCAGGTCTATGATTTATACTATGTGTGATCAATGTTCCCTGTAATTCTTTCAGGTTGAAAGTAGCCAACCATGTTTCATGAGCAACAGCCTTTGACGGCTGAGTATGCACGAGAGGAATTTCATGTTGCAATTAAAATTACAACAAAATTAATCAGACACATATTTAATGATATGTATAACAGCTATTGTGCTACACATCATTAGGCAAAATGGTAAGCCATTCATATAATGAAAATAATTATTTTTACACTGCTGAAGCAAGCATGACTGTAATCAGACAGGAATTGAGATGAGATGGAAAAAAGGTTGGAATAAAAATAATCGTTCCATTTATTAAATGTATTACTAATCCCTGAGTCTTGTGCTAGGTGTTTTATGTGCATGCTCTCATTTAAGCCTCCTGATAACAATAGGAATGAAATACCAATACAGGAAGTGTCACTTAAACTTCTTGCTCTTATACACATGTGTCCCCCAGCCACCTCTAAATGAAAAAAAACACTCATTTACTCTTCTCTCTCATTTGTACCAAGTTTGCTTTTAATTTGATGTGCTGCTTTGCATTAAAGTAAATTGGTATTAGAACACCAATTCTAATCTTTGCATTAGTGTTTATTCTGCCTGAATTACTAGCTGCAATACATGGGTACTATGGACTGGATATTTGTGTCCTGAAAATTCATATCTAGAAGCCCTAACTCTCAGTGTGTAGGTATTTTCAGGTAGGGTTCTTGGTAGGTAATTGGGTTTAGATTAGTTCCTGAGAGTGTGACCCTCATGATGGGATTAGTGACATTATGAGAAAAAGAAGAAATACAAGATCCTCACTCCCTGCCATATCACCACTCCCAAGCATGCACCAAGGAAAGGCCTTGTGAGGACACAGTGAGAAGGTGGCTGTCTACAATCTAGGAAGACAGCCCTCACCAAATCTGCTATTATCTTGTCCTTAAACTCCCTCCAGTCTTCAGAACTGTGAGAAATAAATGTCTGTTGTATAAGCCACTCAGTCTATGGATTTTGTTATAGAAGCCTGAGCTGACTAGTCAGTGGGTAACTTTTCAACCTCCTGTTTCAAAAGCAGAAGTCCATTGGCATTTTGTCAAGAGGAAAAAAAAAAGGAGAAAATGTATTAATTAGGATAGGCTAGCTTATGCTTAGGTAACAAATCAACCCCAAATTTCAGTGGCTTGGAGTGATAAGTTGTTATGTGTCCATTGTGGGATTGAGGCTGAGGGCCATCTCTAAATGGAATAGTGCTGGTCATCTTGGCAGAGAAAAGAGAAAATTGCCTAATCTTAGTTCTTTCTTGATGTTACATGTCAGAGAAAGTGAGGTTTGGGTCAGCCAGAAGCTGGTTTGGGATCAGAGTCCCAGGAGTTCAGCAAATGAAGGTGTTTCTAATTAAAATATAAATCTAGAAAGTTCCAAATAAAAACTTCACTAGCTTTGAAGTTGTTATTTGAAATTCTACTCTCTCTGACCTTAGAGGTCAATTCAGGTATCACTTAACTTTGCCCATTCTCTCTACCATCTACACCTTTTCACCACTACTGCCTAGAATGCTGAGACTACGCAGGCAGCATGTTGAGATATCCCGGTGAACTGTATTATAGTGTTCTAGGTATCCTCGCAGATACTAAGAGCATTGGTTTACACAAAATATATATATTATTCCCTTGGTGGTGGAGATTTGCAGAAACTTCTTGTTCCCCAGGATATGCCCAATGTCTGGCTTAAGTCAAATATGGTAAGACAGAAAGCTAAATGGTGCATAGTAGGAATAAATATTGACCTGATCAGCTGGTTGCATTCCCTGATATGAATAATAAGTACCAAGGGGTTCTGATTCATATGACAATAAGTCACTAGAGAAATAGAATAATTGCCGAAAAGAATAAGCAGCAGTGACTAACTTCCTTTCGTGTTCTTCAGTTAGCAATATGATAGATAACATGTGGACTGAACATTTCACGGTACACAGGAGGTGGGACAGAGCCAGGGATTCAAAGGCCCAGAGTGTCTACCTCCATTAGCCGATGTGACATTTCTGGACCTCAATTTTCGAATGTAAGTAATGAGAATGAATGTGATATAGCTGAGGTCCTCAGGAATTATAACAGCATTGTTTCTTCTCAGGCTCAAGTTACATCGCAAAGGCAGTTTTGACAGGTGAAAGCTTCCAGGAAAAGGATGAGGAAGAAGGAGAAAAAAAATACCCATGTTCCCACTCATGGTATAGAATGTCAGGTTTGTGTGAGAAAATAATGAAGATGGTTTTGTCTTAGGACAATTCAATTGTAGAGGCAGCACCGCTGGGTTAAGATGCTTTAAATTTCCCCAGGGAGCTGGGTCAGCTGGACAATTTTGGCCTCAACTTCCTTCATTTCTTCTTTTGATGCATTTAGTTTTGTCCAGAAAGAACGATTTAAGACTATAGTTAGAGACTGAGGCAGAATCACTAAAGGCAACTGGGAACAGGCTCTTCCAGCATTAGTAAGGTTTTGCCACTCTAGTCCTGAACCAGGGAGCCTTTTTTGCTTCATCCTAGAAGCTTACCATCAGTTGGCCCCTCTCCCTTTGCCTTTTCTACTAGTTTTATTCTAAGTTCCTTCCTTTTCTTGTATCTCTGCCTCCAAATTGCCAATACAAAACTCTTTCTAACAATTATTTGTGCCTTCAATCTTAACACCATTCTGAAACCAACAGTGGAGTGACTATCCTAACTTCCTGCTGGCCAGCTCAAAAGATCAATTCTGCTATTTCTCCCCACCCTAATTTGTTGCATGCTCAGAATACCTGCAACCATGCTGTTAAGTGAAAATGGGAGCAGTTGGGCAAATTGTTCAAGGACTAACTGTGCTCGTGTGTATAGGAAGACAAATGAAAGGAGAGATTCCTGGAAAGCTTATAAGTGGTGGGGTAAGGAGTAAGGCTACTGAAATGAGTTACAGATTTGGAGCTGGGAGACATGATTCCATTGTCTATAATGTAATAACTCGCTTAGCTTATACAAGATGTTTGCAGTCTGAATTGCTATTTCTTCATTAGCAAAATGAAGATTAAAAATCCTACTTCTTAGAGTTGTCAAAAATATTTTAAAATATGGTTAATTTGAAAGTATTATCTATGGTAAAATATTACTATAGTTATTATTATCAAGTATTCATTTTATCACCTAACACATTAAATGAACAGAATATGAAAATTTGAAGGTTGTAGATCCTGAAAGTTTAACATTATCAAAAAAAGGTAAGAATTTTTTTTAAGAAAAACATACGCATTATAAAATGTAGTACATAATTTCAGGGGCCCCACAAACGCTTTGAAGTTCAGCTGTGAATTTCCAGAATTTAAAGGAAAAAAAAGGAAAATGCCTAAAGATATGAAAAGCTTACCTTTAAGAAAAGTCTGGAAACTTTTTTAAACAGCACTATGATTGTATTATATATTTGTTTCATAGGTAACATGGACTATTTATTACTTTTTTCTAAATATTAGCATTCAGAAATCCCCAGCAAAATAAAAGGTAACTGAGTCAGAGTGTGGCTAAAGGAAGAATAGGAATAGCTTTGATTCTTTCATTTGTTTCTGTGGAACCTGTTTGGAAAACCATGTTAGCAGAAGCATAGCACTTTTGCAGATACTCTTATTAACTAAAAATATGCATACGAAAGTATAGAAAAAGATAGATAATTAAGATGATATATAATATAAATGTATATGCACATATGAGGGGGAACCAAAAAACGGAATTTATTTATAAAAAAATTTATTCTTACATGTCTAAACTTCAGTCACCTTTAAAGTACTCTGATATGATATACCTCAAGATGCTTTTTTCACTGCTCCAAGCAGTTTTTGAACTCATCAATTTTGATGCCTTTTAGTGCTTGGGATCAGAGCCCCAAGAGTTTTATGTTTCACCTCTTGCACATGGGCAAAACATTTCCCTTTGAGAACTTTTTCATCCAGGGAAACAAAAAATGTCACTGGGGCAAAATTGGGTAAATAGGGAAGGGATATGGGGGTCATGCAGTTTTCGGTCAAAAACTGCTGACCACTCAGAGTGGTGTGGGCAGGTGCATTTACTTGGGAATTCTAAGTTCAACTTCTTACTAAAATACTTTTACTAAAATTCTAAGCGTACTACAAGGGGCCTGCCCTCCAAAAGATAATTCTATATTTTTGGGTCCCCCTCATATATATGAACATATATGTGTATGAATATAGATATATAAAATATCAAATTGTAAAACAAAAATATTTTGGTAAGACTGAATCTAGAATTCCCTAGTAAACTTAGAATCAGCACTTTCCTATATATCCCCCCCAGCTACTAAGGAAGCATAATCAAAGAGCCAGTAATCTCTTAACCTTTTTTCTTTTATTTTCATTTTCTAGGGATAGCCTGTTTTGTAAGTTTTTCATCATGCTGTTGGCTTTATTTTAGCAGAAAATATTTAATTCAATAAATATTCAGTGAGCATATACTATGCAAAAAATAGAAGGAGTAAGAGAAAAAGACTCATTCATGGGACATAAACATTTGAAAGAAGTAATTGTAATTTGGGATGTACACTATAACAAGAGTAAACATACTCTTGTTGTATAGGAGAGGAGATAATTAACAATACCTGAGAGGGATCAAGAGATGCTTTTTGAGAAGGTGACCAGCAACACAGATGTCTGTTCTCCAGACAGAGAAGATGGGAGGAAGGATCAGATTTTTTTCAGAAGGGAAAATCATGTGCCAGACAACACGGTTTTGGAGGCAGTAGGTGAAGGAGAAACTTCTAGGAAACTTTGAGTTTTTCATCCTACAAGAAGATAATTCAATTACCACCTTATTACCTATCTTGCATGAGTAATCACAGAAAGAGCAGTTGCATTTTCTTTTAGCACCTCACCTTGACTCTAATTCTATTCTATACAGTATGAGAAGGACCTCTTTTCTTCTAACATATCTGACTTTTGGTCAGCCTGCTTGTTTCTATATGGAACATTTATGCAAGATTTGTAATAAATTTCCAGTGATAATCTTCCAATTTACTCATTCATTCATTCAACCGATATCTATTAATCAACCATATTGAGCTGGCTTCTATCTATAAAGGTGATCTTTTCAAAGACCTGTTTTTCTTCGAAGTTACTACACATCCCTTCTTTGGAATTTCAGGCCTTCCACATTCTTGGGAGGAAAAAAATCTCTTAACAAATTTCTCTAATCCATTCTTCTAGCTAAGATTGGTTATTTTTTTGTTTCTCAGGTTCTCCAATTCTACATCAATTCTCCTGTCTAGAATACCTCTCTGCCATCTCATCTTCAGTCATGTTTTGCTTAACAATGGGGATATGTTCTGAGAAATGCACTGTTAAGCAATTTCATTGTTGTGGGAAAATTGCAGATATGCTTAAACAAACCTAGACGGTATAGCCTATTACACACCTAGGCTATATGATATGGCTCCTAGGCTACAAGTTTGTACAGCATATTACTGTACTGAATACTGTAGGCAACTGGAACACAATGATAAGAACTTGTGACTCTAAACATAGGCAAAAAATAGGGCATTGTAATGTTATGGGACAACCATCATATATGTGGTCTGTCATTGACTTAAATATCATTATGGAGTGCAGGACCAAACCTGCACCAAGTTTTGCTTTTATCAAGTCTCATCTTTTCTTTCACCAAGGAAATTTTTCCAGAAAAATCTAGCCCAAAACATTTTTTCTTGTTTTTTCAAATCTACTGCCTTAAATCTCAGTTACTGCTCAAATATTTTCTCCTGATCTTTGTTAACAGATCTTAGTCATCTTTAAAAATAGAGCCACATCTTAACTCTTCTCACTATTATGGTAGTCAGCATAGTGCTTTGCACATTCTATGTCATGGTTAATAAATAGTTTGAGATTTAGGTTGAATCTCTCTGTTCATAAAAACAAATTTTTTTAGTTTGGATTAACAACAAAATCCCCTCAGTTTAGATGAAAAGGAAATGGAAGGTCGATGTCTATGTGTAGAACTGCTTGACTGTTATACCCACCTTCTTTTCAGTTACAAAAATTTCAAAAATGAGATCCAAAGTTTTGAGCCTGAAACTATTTGAATCTTATTTCTTCTGCAGAATTATAGCTTTACCAGACCCTATTTTCAATTTCTAGACTTTAGCACATTATTAACAACATACATTAATATATCTCCAGAATTACATTGTCCCCTCTACTTTTTGTGGAAGTGTTATCTGAGTTACTTGAAAATCAGCAAAGAAGTTCCTACTGTTATGTTTTTCTACCTGCTGTGGGAAGAATTGGCACCTAGGGCTATGTGTATATTATTTATACCACTTTGATAGATTAAATCTTAACTGTACCATAGAGCTTTTAAAGACATGTCTGTAAACGTTTAAGGATTACACAGGTGTTCACTCTGACTGCAAACACTGCAAACAAAGACTCCTTTTTGTGGTTGGAAAACAAAATTGAAATGTAGCTGTCCTGCAAGCCATGGTTTCTGCTTAAAACAGATCCTTGACTGGACATGTCAGATCGATTTGTTACTCTTGACACATTTTTGGAGTTCAACAAAGAATCCTACATCAATAGAAACATTTTTGTGATCCTATACTTCTAAAGTTAATCTCTCTGATGGTGACATTTCATAAAGGAACTGTAATGTTGGTATTCTACCAATGTGACAATATCCTAAAGGACTTTTATCCTGAAAGTTCCCCAAGCTCTAAAGTATTCTTAAAACTATTTCATCCTTTTCTCTGCACTGTTACCAACTCTATGGTGAAATTTTGATGTATTACCAAAAGACAAGAACTTTATTTTTGGAAGGTACTGTGTTTGCTGGGACCCTGATGATTAAAAAAAAATTATAACTGGAATATCTGATTTTATTTTCTGAAATTCAGGACTTACAGAGTTCCTTTTTAAGAAGGTGATAAATTTGATGAGTTTTTCCTGGAAATAATTATAATTACCTTTGATTCAGAGAAAGATAATATATTCTCAGCTATTGAAGGTCCACATCAGTGCATATCATTTATTTACTTATTTACTTACAGGAGCTTGATATAAGTAATTGAAATGTTTAACAAATAATAATGAAAAGTATGATGATAATTATAAGGTATGAGAATTGTAATCATGTTTTTCTCAATAATTTAATTATAAGTTATATGCAATCCAGATGTCATAGTTTCTAAGTATAAATCTAGTTACTTATTGAATTCAACTTTTTATTTTTCTTTGACCCTCTGTTTCTCTATTCTTCTTATTTTTTTTTTGTTTGTTTGTTTTTCCTAGATATTACTCTAAACATTTTCCACCCTGGAGCAAAGGGAAATAAGATCCCTCTTAGAAATGCTGAATTTAGAAAGTAGGGACAAAAGACACACATAAATGAAAAAAATGGTTTGAAGTAATTGCTAATGCATTCTTGGGCCATGCTATACTTAATTCACATTTCCTCTATTTATCAAAGCTTCATAGTCGGGCCCTATAAATCATGTAATCAGAGGTGTCTAACATAATGGATAATATTTTATTATATCATTAGTGATCAAAAGATCATCAACTCCATAGTCAGAAAAATAAACAAGGCTTTACATGGGATCTCTTAATTCCCACTCTGACTCCAGAATTATGACCCCATCTTGGCTTGAGAGGATACTGTGCTTTCTACCCCAGATCAAGAGATTTTATAACATTAATCTCATTAGTTTTGTTTTCCTTTTTTTCCTATCTAGTATCATAGATTGCCGAAAGCCCAAGCCATGCTGACAAATAGAGAAACTATATGTAGTTGTTAATATTTAAATTAATGTTAGAAGAAAGTTAAACATTCAGTTTCTCGATTACACCAGCCATATATCGAGTGTTCAATAGCCACAAATGGTTAACAACTACTATAGAGCAGTAGTCCCCAACCTTTATGGAATCAGGGATGCGTTTCCTGGAAGACAGTTTTTCCATGGACGGGTTTGTGGGGAGGGATCATCAGGCATTAGAATAAGGAGTGTGCAACCTAGATCCCTCCCAGGAGCCCATTTCACAGTAGTGTTCGAGCTCTTATGAGAATCGAATGCAGTCGTTAATCTGACAAGAAGTGGAGCTCTGCTCATCGCTCCCCTCCTGTTGTGGGTCTGGTTCCTAAGAGGCCACAGACTGGTACCAGTCTGCGGCCCAGGAGTTGGGTACCCGTACTATAGAGGATAGCTCAGATGTAGACAATTTCCATCATCACAGAAAGCAGAAACTAAAGCTATATATTAAACAATATATTTTAAAATTTCTACTTGTCTAAAAATAAACAAATTGATGGTTAAAAATATTACAAATCAAATAAAAACTAAGCATCATGTATGACATATAGTTAAGCAAAGAAAAATATATGGTCTTAAGTGGAAAAACCAGACAGATATATAAATGAATAGAGTTGAGAAAAATAAATGCAAAATAAATATTTAAAAAAGAAGAAAGAAAATAAATCTGAAATTAACAAATACAAAACAAATCTGCAATGGAGAAAAATAAGTTCTTTGAATATATTAATAAAATTGTTAATCAACTTGCATGAATAAGAAAGAAAAAAGGTGACAACACAAATTGACAATATCAGAAATTAAAAATGGACATCAATAGAGTTCTTACAGACATTTTTTAAAAAGATATTACTAGCCGGGCTCAGTGGCTCAGCCTGTAATCCCGCGCTTTGGGAGGCTGAGGTGAGTGGATTGCCTGACCCCGCGGGTTCGAGACCCACCTGGGCAACTTGGCGAGACCTCATCTCTACAATAAAT
>CAUYQG010056726.1:0-10029 GCA_963574415.1 Tarsius wallacei | reverse complement strand
CAGAGTATCTTATAAAATACAAAGACAGGAATATAAAAGGACTATGTGTGCTTTAAGCCTGAAAACTATTAATAATGACCAAATATTTAGGGTTAAATTTGCAGTTCATGGATATGAGAATTTCAGGTGGCCAGAAATCCTTAGCAGCCCTTGCCCTGATTGTTGCCATTCAGAAGTGTGACCCAGCTCTTCTCTGGTGGTTGTTTCACTCTCACGACCCGGGACCTCGTGAGTGTAGCCTGATTTCACAGGTCAGTTAACTTCAACAGGGCAAGCAAGTGACCTCCTGAGCTCTGTGGAACAGGGATAAGGGCCACGTGGATCTGGGCACTGCTTTCAAGGGAGATAGTAGAACCTTCTCTTCTGTGGGTATTGTGGGTTTTATGGAAAAGGAAAAAGCCTAATGACTCAGGAAGAGCCAACAGCCCAAGGAACAAGAGGCCACTTCCAGGAGGACTGGCATGGTGGCCAGAGAGACTTCAGACAAAGGCCTGGCCCTGGGGAGTCCCTGAGCCTGGGCAGGGCTGCTCCAGGGGGACGGAGAACTTGGCCTGTCCTCAGACCTTGCCCTGCATCTCCAGAAGTGCAGTGAGAAGACCCGTGGTGCCCTCAGTCTCAGCCCAGTCAGCAGGATGTGCCCCACTTACAGGTTCCATCCAGAGGACAGGTACTCCAGGGGACCCAGGCCGGCCACTTTCAGGAAGAGCTCCACCCCATAGACTGCGGACAGAAGGAGGCCGTGGGCAGTCACTTACCACGCCCTTCCCCATGCCTTGCCACACCCCGCCCCTCTGACCGGGGCTCCCCTGTAAGGCTCTTCTGCAGCCCACAGCCTCCCTGCAGTTCACCCTCCAGGCTAAGCCCAGGCCTCCCACGCCCGCCATGAGGCATGCCTCCATGACAGCCTGGCCACATGGCAGCCAACTGGGCAACTTGCTTAAGAAGAGATATCCTCCCTCCCCTCCCGGGCAGGGCCCAGCCACCCGTCTGTGCATCTAACATATGTGTTCCGAGCACCCCTTCTGTGCCAGGCATTGCGCAGGTACCAGGCAAGCAACAGTGGACAGTGCGGGCAGCCCTGGGCACACAGAGCTCATTGTCCCCATGGGAGAAAAGGCAAGTGAACAGGGAAGGACAATATGTCCAGGGTATTCGGGCTTGAAGAAACTCGGACAAGGAAAGTCAGGCAGAGGAGGGTGAGGGGAAGAGAGCACCAGGCAGAGGAAACGAGCTGGGCAAAGGAAGCAGAGGGCTGTTTAGGAAGGTTGAAGGCTGGGTGAGGGCGGGAAGAGACAAGGCTGAAGAGGTGGATAAGGGCCATGCCCAGCAGGCGGTGGAGCCACCGCCAGGATCCAGGGTGATCCAGAGGCAGCAGACAACTACAAAAGTTTTTAACAGGGGCCAAGGTTGGGTGCGGTGGCTCACACCTGTAATCCCAGCCCTTTGGGAGGTTGGGGGTGAGAGGATCGCTTGGGCCCAGGAGTTCAAGACCAGCCTGGGCAATACAGCGAGACCACATCTCTACAAAAAATAAAAAGTAAACTGGGCGTGGTGGAGTGCACCTATAGTGTCAGCTACTCAAGAGGCTGAGGCAGGAAGATCACTGGAGCCCAGGAAGTCAAGGCTGGTGTGAGCCATGATTGTGCCACTGCACTCCAGCCTGGGCAACAGAGTAAGACCCAATTCAAAACAAAAAACAGGGGTGAGACTAAATTTCTGCTCCATCTCTTTACAGCTCCCTGTGTTAGAGAAGAGCCATGAAATTGTACACCAAACATAAGTTCTCCTATGCAGTATTAAAACAAGCAGTTGAGCAAAGCCGTGTTGCCAACTTACTAGTAAGAAAGACGAGATAACTCCAGGGCACGTGCTTGGAGAAGAAGTTCCCACCTGTGAGACGGAGAAGCAGCAGCTCAAGGGCAAGCCAGGTGTGCCCACCAGGACATGGCCAGTCCCTGAGCAGGGCTCACCTTTCAGCATAAACGTCTCCACAAGGATCCAGACCCCGTTGACTGCCACCACCAAGTCTGAAACAGACAGGCCCATAAAAGGCAGAGAAAGGACAAGTGGGCTCGGGAGTCTGCAGGCCAACACTGCAGTCCCTGGTTCCTTCTGGAAGCTCCGGGGGATGGGAAGACAGGGCTGTGCTAACACTCATTTGATAGAAAATTTCTTTCTGCTCAGTGCTCTTACCATTGGAGCTAAATCAACCTGTGACTTCACTTAGAAACAGCTCTGAATTTCTAAAACACCCTCTGTGTCACATAGGGATACCAGTTAAGATGTACAGACTATTCCAAGTTGGTCAAGTATTGAACACATTTGATTTCCCCCAGAGATGTCTACTTTTAAAATAACTGCATAAACTATTCAGCAAAATTGCATACGCCTTAGCGCTTCACCCAGCAATTCTTCTAGCGATCCATCCAACGATGCACTGGCAACAATACAAAAGGACGTGTACTGAGAACGATTCACTCCAGTACAATGGCTGACAGCAAACACTGAAAATGAGCTAGTGCCCACCAACAGGGGACTGGCGGAACAGACTATGGCACATTCATAAGGTGGTATACTTTCAACCAAGAGAAATAAGGTGGGCCATCTCTATATATGACCATTGGTCTCCAGGACATACTATTAGCTGAAAAAAGCAAGAAGGGAGAAAAGTACACAAAGAATACTATTGCTTATTTATCAGAGAGATATTAATATCTACATATATATATCCAGATAGGTAGATAGGTAGATAGATAGACAGATAGGTAAATCTTCTTATAGTTCTTTTTTTTTTTGAACTAGGGTCTCACTCTGTCATCTAGGTTGGAGTGCAGTGGCATGATCACAGCTCACTGCAGCACTCCTGGGCTCAAGCAATCCTCCTACCTCAGCCTCCCAAGTAGCCAGAACTATAGGCACATGCCACCATACTCAGCTTATTATTATTATTATTATTATTATTATTATTATTATTATTATTTGTAGAGATGGGATCTATGTTGCCTAAGGTGGTCTTGAACTCCTGGGCTTAAGTGATCCTCCCGCCTCGGCCTTCCAAAGTGCTGGGATCACAGGTGTGAGCCACCATGCCTGGCTCTCCTGCTGTCTTTAAAAAATGAAAGGACAAACAATAAAAGTTACCCATTGGATGACACGGCAGGGATATAAACTAAACTTTCTTAAATATGCTTTGTTTTGCAGGTCTGACTTGGAGCCCTGTAAATATTTTACATAATTATAAAATAAAATTAAAATGTAGTAAACAATCCCTAAAAATTAAAAACGATCAACAATAAAGAAATCCAAATGTGTCTCCAATAGGTGACATCCCCACAAGGAAAGGAACTATTCAGGAGAGCTTAAGACATAGTAATCTGAGGGTATATCCCTGAAATGATGTTTCTAGTAATTGCATTGTTGGGATTGTGTTAAGACAGTAATTGAGGGACTGTGGGATAAAGCAAGGGACTAACTTGTCAGTTGTCAGGAACTTGAACTCCCCCGCCCCACCTCCTTTTTGGGTATTGGATCATATTCAAAGGGAATCTGGATATTAAGATTGGGAATCTATTTAAGACTGATGAAGTTAGGTAAATACCCTGTAGTCCTGAATGTAAAGTATCAGCATGAACACGCAATACAGTTTACCTTTAAAAAAAAAATCTTACCTAGAAACAATAACCAGCCCCAAGCAATGAGCACCCAACACCTTGGATTATGGTTTCTAACACTACTCCCCACCAAGAAGAACTAGAGCTCCTTGAAAAGGCTGAATCTGATTTTCTAGATTAGTACTACCCAAGAGAACCTCCTGTAATAATGGGAGTTTTCTTATCTGCACTGTCCAGTTGGTAGTCATTAGCCATTTGTGGCTACTGAGCACTTGAAACGTGACTGGGAAACTGAATTTTTCATTCTCATTAGCTGAGATGCAAATAGCCACAGGTGGCCAGTGGCTACCACACTGGACAACACGGCTCTAGATATAACTGCCAAATTACAAAAAACAAGCAAGAGAGGAACAGGCAAAACCAAGACTACAGGACAAACAATTCTGTTTCTTCAATTAAATATTGCAAGGGATGGAAGAAGAATCCACAGATGAAGATAAAAGTCCAAGACATGACTCCAGGACTAATCTCTTGCCTCTTCAAATTCTAGAACAGCAAAAGACTCAGGAGGAAAGGGGCCTAGAGCTGTGATATTTCACACTTACACATGAAATACTGGAAGGTCTTGGACTTCACAAGGATATTAATGCCTGTTTGAAGAGAAAACATGTTAAAATAAAAATTTCCATACACGTTCCCTACCACATTCTTCATGTATGAAGGCAATCAAAGTATTTTATGTCCAGGGGTGACAAAAGGAGGGGCTCCTCTAAGAGTGACACCCATAATTCTGCTCAGACCCCCGGGCAAGACTGCACCAACACCAGCTGCTCTGGGGAGAGCCTGGGCAACCCAAAGCCAAGAGCCAGGACAAAGCTCTGCTGACCACTGCTAAAACGGGCATTAACCAAGTGGCAACTATTAGGTCTATAACAAGGACCCCTGATTATAAAGATTTAAATTTCATGCCATACAAGCACTATGCAAGAGGTTATGCAAACAAGCTATATGCCCTGCCGTAAACAGAGGGTAAAAATACATTACTGGATGAAAAGACAAGTTACAGAAAGTATAATGTAATCCTTATTATTTTAAAAATGCCAGAAAAATAACTAACAGAGGGAAACACGTCAGAGAATTAACAGTGGTTTCTCTGGGTGGTAAGTTTTCATTTTCTTCTCATTAACTGATGTTCTAAAGTTTCTTCAATGAGTATCTTTGATTTTGTATCAGAAAAGAGAAATCCATAAAATGTCTTGGTTTGGTTAAGTTACCGATTTCTTTCTTAGTCTGCTTCTAGCCCCTTATGTCTCCTTTACACACACACACCCCTCTGGACATGCTCCTCAAATGCTTGTCTGTGATTACTGGAAACCTCCATCTGTGCCATGTGCCAGGACGCCACATTCAAGTCAACTTTACCTTTGAAGATGAGGAACGCTGTTCTGGGAAGCTCATCAAACCAGTGCTCTCTGTTTCTCTTTGCCTATCAAAGCAACAGGACCATGGGAGAGAGGGTAGTAGGGTCAGTGACTGGGACCCAGCCTGGGGCCAAGACTGGCTTTCCCTCCCTGCTTGCCCTGCTAAACTGGGGAACAATGTTAACACTTGGGAATCTCAATGATGACAGAGACAGTCAAAGCCTACAGAGCATTCCCAATGTGCCATGCTCAAGCATTACTTCAATATAATCCTGAAAATAACTCTGTCGGTAGGGACTATCGCTACCCCATTTTGCAGGTGAGATAAGACTTGGAAAGGTCTGAGAACTTGCCTGACGTCACCTGGAGACTAATGAGGTCTCACTGAGATTCGGTGCTGCCAACCACAATACTATGTCACAAATATAAGGGAAGATTGGGGGGCCAGGGACTACCTGTCATCCCTGGAGTACACAGTGCCACACGGAAGGCTGAGCTGCTCTGGCAGGGAGAGAGCTAGAGCTTGGGACCTCTGGTCCCCATCATCCCACTGGGGGACCCACCTGCCCACTTCCTCTCCAGCTTCACACATGCACTCACCTTCCACTTCAAGGCAGCAACTTCGTAGATATCATAAAAGTCCTTAAGGCTGATATGAGCAGAATGAAAAGGCAAAAAACCAAAACAAAACACAACAAAAAACCCTCAGAACACATTTCCACTGAGCTTGGGTTTTCTTGCTTGCCTGCCTACTACTGTCACCCTTCCAGGGTGGAGTGGGGTTGGAACGGGAGTTTCGAGTCCCAGCACAGCAGTGCCCAGGGCCCTTTGGATTTCCTCTGTCCTCAAGGCACCGTGACTGTGTAATCCACTTGGTCTACACAGTTTCCATACCCTAGAGAGGCACCTGGGGTCCTATGTTCTTAGACAGAATTCGCCTGTTTCAGTGAGACTTCACAGAACAAGTGAACTGAGCTCAGCCCAAGCGGAGCTCATCAGCTGTACAGCAAGTTGCTGGGGACAGGGTTTTGTCATCAACAGCCCAGTAGACCAAGAGTGCCCAGGGAGATCTCAGGGCCAGTTCTCTAAGGCGAGCCGGTTGTGTATGAGAGGGGAATATCCACCTCTGTCTGTCCACCTGGCTCACATGGGACTATCCTACCCCACTCGGGCTTGAGCATCAGCAGCTGGACTGGTCCACGTCACAAGCCAGTACACTCCTTAGCTATCAAGTCAGGTCAGATTGGACTTATGTTGGACTTCTGTCACTTACAGAAGGAATCCCGACAGATGGTCTTCACGTCTGCATGCATATGTAATTCCATGAAGAAAAGGGAAACTCCTAACAAGTCCCTGTGCCTGCCAGCCTCCTGGTGCCTTTGCATGCCTGGCTCCCTCACCAGCCTGCCTTGTCTGGCCACCCCGCACCACTGGCATCTGCTCTTACCTGAGCAGGGGAGTATTGTTCTGGTTCAGGGCCTTAAAAGTAAGATAGCGCTCCCTGGCGCTCATCCGGGGCTTGTAGAAGCGCATCAGGCCTTCAAAGTGCCTGTAGGAGATGCCGGCAGGCCTCTAGGGGAGAGGGGAGGCAACGTGGAACACAGGCAGACCCCGAGCAAAACACTCCCAGTCCCAGGGTGCCTGCTCCCTCTCCCAAGGGCAGGGCTGCTGGTTTCTAGAGTCGCTGGCCCTGCCATGCTTGGGGCTGCTCTGATAGAGGGAGGGAGGACAAGGACCAATGCTTGCCCCAGCCCAACACCCACCCCTCCTACCCGCTGGCTGACAAGCAGGCGGTAGGCGTGCTGGATGGCGGTTCGCTTGTGTAGTAGCAAGGACTTGAACTTGCGTTTCTCAATGTCATTGAAGGTGTCGAATACCACGGCCAGAAGCTGTGAGAGAAAAGCACAGAGCCCTGACTCCCTGCACAGCAGGGTCCCTAGCGGTTGGGGGGCTCATACCCTGCCTTCAGTCAGGGCTTTCAGCCAGCCATCCCAGAGGGGGCTTGGGGAGACCGTTCTCTAGGTCTCAACAGAGGAAGTCTATTTGTTGCCGCTTGAGAATTTCTCTCTCCAGATACATGAAGGCAATCAACTTCCCCAGAAGAGAAGAAAGGAGGAAGAGGGGTGCCTGGGTCTAAGCCCAATCCAGCTCTGGCTGGGCCGCTGCCCACTGTCCTTCCCACCTCGGAGCAGGAAGGTCAGCTTTGTGTCTCCGCTTCCTCCGCTGCCCCTTGTTACTTTTCCTGAGTCACAGCTTCCCGTGTGGACCCAGAAATAAGGGACTGAGGAGGCCTGCATACAAGGAAATAGCATTCTGGGGCACCTAATCCCAGAGTGAGCTTCCTAGTGACACGGTCTGTGTTATCAGAGGGAAAGGGGAAGGCGGGGAAGACTGTGAAAAAACCCTTTTTAGAAACACTTTCTTTGTCTTTTAAAAATGTTTTGAGGGAAACTCTGGTCCTTTCCACCCCTTCAAAGTGATTGATCATCCTCCATTTTTTCCACATAGCTCAAAGGTCAGCAAACATTTTCTATAGAGGGCTAGGTAGTAAATATTTTAGGTTCTGAAGGCCAGGTGGTCTCTGTTGTACCTACTCAACTCTGTGGCTGTATCATGAAATCAGCCATATACAATACATCAACAAGTGACCCTGACTGTGTCCCAATAAAACTTTATTTACAAATGCAGGCTGGGGGCCAAATTTGGGCAGCAGGCCATGATTGGTTGACTCTGCACTAGATTTTCACAGCTCTAAACATGTTACAAATTAAAGCAAATATGGAGGTATTCAACAAATTTATTTTTAGTCTTAAGGAATTAATAAAAAAAAGAAATATCTTCCTTTTAAGACCTGAAGTTTTTAGGAGGTCTCACAAGCCTACCCAGAAAAAATGTTTTCCATTTCTATACTGGGCCTGACTATGGTCACTGGTGTAAGAATGCTCTTCAGAAGTACAAAAATAAACACAAGAATTGATCAAAGTCCTCTCTCTGATAACTCTGGCAATGATGTGTGGTCCTGGCACTGGCCAGACAACACAGTGTCGGACATGATCTGCTGATGACAGGGATATTCCTGGTGTCCATTCAAGCCTCCACAAACATCTCCAAAGTCCCTTGTGCACAGAGGCTTTATGTTCTCCTTTATAGAACGTGTTCTATGTTGAATTTTCTGATAGTTCCTGGTAAATGGGTTGCTGGCACATGTGTGCAATAGGACAGAGTGATTAGGGGCAGGGCTCTGGAATCAGCCCGGTCACTCCACGCTGTGCAGCCATGGGCAAATCACTGTATCACTCTGACTCAGTTTCTTCATCTTTACATTGAGAATCATAATCATAACAGAACCTTCAGGATTGGGTGTTAAACCACTTCATCCTCATGTGATCCATGATGCCTAGCTAAGGCTTACTGAATTCCAACTTTTATAGTTATAATAGTAGGCCCTCTGTATCCATGGGTCCTGCATCTGTGGGTTCAACCACGCACAGATGGAAAATATTTGAGGGAAAAAATGGATGGTTGCATCTGTACTGAACACATACAGACCTTTTCTCTTGTCACTAGTCCCTAAACAACACAGCTATTTATACTGCATTTACATTGTATTGGATAAATAAGTAATCCAGTTCTTTGCACCTGTGTGTCCCCTCTGAAGGGACACCATAAAACTAGCAAACCACTCTACTGTCCCCTCTCAGGGGACATAAAGAGATTACTGGTGATTATAGAGGACAATTTTATGCAAGTGCAAATTTTTCAAGAATGTATGTTTCCTTTAAGTTTTCCATTCAAATTGCATGAAAAAGCAAATAAAGAGATGGACTATATACTGAGAAAAATGTGAAAAAAAAATCAGCAGGCATCAAGTAGAAAGAGAATGCGTGAAGTGCTTTCACAGGGGTGCTGACATTTCTTTTTAACAGAAGGTAGCCAATAAAGAGCATTTGTATAAGAAAGGCAGCTGTGGGTATCCCCTGTGTATCATATGGCATAACTTGAAAAGATAGATAAGCAGGTTACTGTAGCCTTAAAAGAAAGATACTTTTGAAGTTCAAGGCAGATCGTCTGAAGTATCAAGTGGCACAGATTGAAAATACCTATTTGCGCTAAATCAGAAAAGTAAAATTAGAAAAGTAACATTTTGATAAATATCATTTTGTGATTTCATAATTTACAATTAGAAATCTTCATCTACTTATTTGGTTTGCAAAAGGAAAAGACAAAAGTGAGAGTTATAAGCAGCAGCAAAGATGAGTTACACTGAGACTTTTATACAGATGAGTTAGAAAAAATAAACACTGATGTGGAAAAAAACGATAGTCGTGACAGTGATGTCATCCCACCAAGAATAAAATGGGTGAATGTAATAGAAAATGATCATGATAAAAGCGTTAGTACTTTCGAAGAAGTAGAAGATGACATATTGCCAAGGGAAGACTGGGAAGTTGTTACAGAAAAAGATGATCCCCCGGCGAGAATAAATGTTGTACATCCTCAAACAGCAGAACCACAAACAGCAAGTAATATAAGAGAACCAACTGAGTATTTTACTCTGTATTTTACAAATTAATGAGTGGATAGTGTAATAAAATAAACAAATAATTATGCAGATGAAAAAATGAGGAAAATCACACAAATCTATTTGGCATAAGTGGCATGACGCTGACTGACAGGAATTTTGAGTTTTTATTGCAGTTATCCTAAACGTGGGAATAATTCAATTTCCAAATTTGCAAAAGTACTGGTCAACTGCTTTCAATATTAAAATATTCTTCTGAAACATTCAGTAGAGAAAGACTTATGCAAATATTCTGGATGTTTCATTTGAAGACACCTGTGTCAAGTAATGGACTGATCAGAACTCATATTCAAAAGGCCAATAATTATTTGGAATATATCAGTTCAAAATTTTTACAACATTTAATACCAGATCAGGCAAACTGTGTTGACGACTCTGTTGTTCAATTTAAACGGTGAATATCATTTATAACACA
>CAUYQG010056724.1:0-17764 GCA_963574415.1 Tarsius wallacei | reverse complement strand
AGACCTCATCTCTACAATAAATCAAAAAATTAGCCGGGCGTGGTAGCGCGCGCCTGTAATTCCAGCTACTTGGAAGGCTGAGGCGGAAGGATCGCCGGAGCCCAGCAGGTCGAGGCTGCGGTGGCCGGGAGCAGCCACTGCACTCCAGTCCGGGCGACAGAGTGAGACTCCAACTCAAAAAAAAAAAAAAAGAAAGAAAATCCTTGTGGAGAAAAGTTCAGCAACTCTATGCAAAGCTTAGTTCTGAATTTTGTAGCTAGTGGGTCAAAAAGGGAAAATAATAGGTTACCTAAATTTCATAGTCTGGTTTATAAAACAAAAACAAACAGATGGGGGGAAAACACACCAAGTCAGCAAGAGAAATATATTTTTACCTGATCTTGCACTCTGTAAGAAATTTGTCACAAGTACAATTACATAAAAGGAATGAAGCTACTCAACAAATGATGCATCAAAAAAGACAGAGGTAGACTGGGCACAGTGGCTCACGCCTATAATCTCAGCACTTTGGGAGGCCAAGGTGAGAGGATAGTTTGAGGCCAGGAGTTCAAGATCTACCTGTGCAACAAACTGAGATCCCAACTCGACAAAAAAGAGAAAAATTAGCCGGGCATGATAGTAAAGTAGGTATAGACCCAGCTACTCAGGAGGTTGAGGCAGCTAGACTGCTTGAGCCCAGGAGTTTGAGACTGCAGTGAGGCATGATCCTGCCACTGCACTCCAGCCTGGGCGAGAGTGAGACTGACTCAAAAGCAAACAAACAAACAAAAAAGCAGAAGTAGTGTTTTTCATCAGTACTTAATAAAGAATAAATGTACAATTTTTAATTAGATTACTTAAAGGCAATTTGGGGAATTACAACTACTAATTAAATATCTTTTTCAAACTTGAACATGATATAAAAATAGAATGGCAAGAGTAGTGTAAAATCTGGGGGTGAAACCGAAGTTTCCTAGTGCACCACTTTATTTAAATCAGATTACTACAGGGAGTGATTAGAAATTTAACTAAGAATGGCTTACAATCATTTTTGACTAGGTAAAAGAATGTGAGAAATTCATTTTTGTTTTTTTGAGTCGGAGTCACACTCTGTCACTCAGGCTGGAGTGCTATGGCACAATCATGGCTCACTGCAACCTTGAACTCCTAGGTTCAGGCGATCCTTCTGCCTCATCCTCCCAAGTAGCTGGGACTACAGCTACACAGGGTCTCACTATGTTGCCCAGGCTGGTCTCAAACTCCTGACCTCAAGCAATCCTCCCAGCTCAGCTTCCCAAAGTGCTGGAATTACAGGTGTGAGCCACCATGCCCAATGAATTCACATTTTTAAAGTCACCTTTCAAGAGCAAAATGATGGAAAACATTAACATCTATAATTTACCAATACATTAACAGAGTTTAAATTTGCAGGTTATGGAAAGTACAGAGATTTGGAAAGAATTGCTTTACTCCACCGTAATTTCATCAGCATTTGTTTTCTGGCGCATTTTTCATCTTTTTTAATTTTTAACATAGAATAAATTTCCTGTACAAACTATTTTTATCAAATTTCCAATTAGCATTTTAGCATAATCAGATACTCATGTTACCACAAAACCTTTTAAAATACACTATGAATATTAAATTTTGTAAGTGACATAAGTTACTCAATCATTCCTTGGCTGTTGGATACTTATGTGTTATTTTTTCATTTTTCCCTATTACAGATAACCCCATAACCAATATATGTGGATTGTTGTAATTTATTCCATATATCTGAAAAAACACCCTGGAATTAATGCTAATTTCACTGCCCTCCACTCTTGTCCTTCTGACTCTCGCTCTCAGGACCTTAACCTTCCTTCCCAGCCTTCACCATTCAGGCTCCACAGCAGAAACATGCACTCCCATAATAGAAACGTCTTTAACTTAAAGAGGCAGAACCAATTTGCAAAGATCCACAGCCAAAATGGATACTTACAGCTATAAAACTGCTTAAAAGTTCTTGGCAGATACTCTGTTTACACAAAACACTAAATCTAAGTTATGGTCTTGATCTCTTATAACCCTCTGAGGAGTCTCTGGAGTTACTGGGAAAGAGAGGAAGAATACATGTGACCCCATATCTGAGCACAGGGGCACCTTGCTAGCTCAGCATTTTCAACCAACTGTGCTCATGAGCAGTCATGCACTGGGGTCTCAACTCTGCCACTGAGACACTGGCCCACTTTCAGGAAGATTCACTATGAAGGTCAGAAACTGGAAGCCTGCAAGCAGATACTTCTCATAGACAGTCCTGTTTGTCCCATGATGTTTCAAAATTAGTAATTATCATTTTTAAAATAGGTAATGATACATAAAACCCTGCATTTCTGACTTCTTTGAGGAAGTTGATAGACTTGGCTACACGTGTTCCTATTCTACAATGGCAACAGACAGGAGACATTGTTCCACTTGGACATCGGGACACAGTCTACATCGACTTTACCTGACACCTGTATACATTTGGATCTGTAATCCCTGCTATAGAGTTTAAGCTCTGGAAGTAAATGTGAGAGGGAACATTTCTCATTGTTCTCAATAAGTGTCCATTCCTCATCAGGGCAGGAAACAGACTGTATGTATTACACTAAATAATAATCCCATTATACTTTTTAGCTATATGAACACATCATTGCAAGTTTCTAATAGCCTTTAGGTAAATTGAATCACATGCTTTTAAGACTGTCACTACAGCCCCAGAAGATGGTCAAAGGAACACATCTCATTCTCCCTTCACCCAACAATAGTGGAAATAGAGTGCTGTGGAGGAAAATGTTCACTCCCATAAGGGAAATTTTAGACATCCTCCTCTTTCCCTTACATAAACCAAAGGAAAATTTTTTAAAATCCTCATAAGAATTCCTTAATTTTAAAAAAAATTCTGCCAACACTACCATTTGTGTTTAGTTCTCTTCTTTCTTGCTAGTTAAAAATGACTTATTCCTTCTTTCAGCGTTTTGATTATGCTAAATAAATACTATATTTTTAAAAAGCAGTTCTCATGTGAACATTAAACCCATCACACACTACCGTGTCACCCCTTGGTGGCAGAACAGCAATGATTTCACTCATTTTGCAACAAATGGAGAACAGTCTTTCTGGGCTTGTAAATGTGTATGTTTCCAAATGTTTATGATCGAGCATCATTTTAATGTTAAATGAAAAGCAAACTTTTAGAAGCTTAACTTACAGCGTTGCCCAAGTTGCTTAGGTAAGACATGATATACTTTTGTACTAAATAATTTTCTCATAGCTTTTCGTTTCTTTCTTTTCATTATCCTCCTCTTCCTGATCCCTCACTGTCATCATGCCTTACTACTTCCCCTTTATCCAGTGCTTGGTTCTGTGCCCATGCAATGTGTTTGCCAAGATCTAGAGCTTCACTGTGATGAAACCAATTTACGAGCGGTTCCATCAGTTTCTTCAAATGTGACTGTAATGTAAGTAGAAAAGAACAATTCATCCTGACAGCCAGGTAGCGCCTGTAAAGATTGTATCATAATTAAGACCATGTTGTGGGATTGGCAGTAGTGGGATTCTACCAGGGGAGGGGGAAACACGCCTCATCAACAAGGGTACCTGCATAATGAACACTTGTATACTTAACCCTGAATTGTACCTCACATCTTTCAAATTAAAAATTTTAAAAAGACCATGTCATTATTAATAATGTATTTTTATTCAAAGATAATGTCATTGCTCTAGGCCAGTTATAACGATTACTGATATTTATTTTGCATTTATTAAATGTTAGCCCCTATATTATTCCTTATATTAACTTATTGAATCCCTTATAACAATCCTATGAGGTAGTTAGTATCAGCATATTCTACCTTAACCAAAGATGTCATCAATCCATGTCTACTAAAGAAAAAAGCCTGCTAATTAAACTATTCCATAGAATTTTCCTATTATATGGAATTTTTACTTGACACTTGTTGAAAGAGCTCTTTTAGAATTTATTGGACATAAATTGTAATGCAGTCTTGCATATAAGTAAAAAAATAAGAAAGAAAACAAGTAAAATAAATAGATAAACTGTTTCCAGAACTTCACATTTAAATCTAACTGTTATGAATCACATTTTGACTTAGAGATGTTGTTGTTTTTATTTACGTAATCCAAGCTTATGTAATAGAAGAAAATTATTCTCATAATTGGTTTGCTGATATCTAGTACTTGTGGTTGTTGATTTCTAGTAATAATTTGAATTTAGCCAAACTTCAGCAACACAAACATGCACATTTGGCTGAAGCTTTGAAAAATATGTCAGTGGAGGATGCATATTTTAATCCAATATTTTTGCTGAGTTGTTTTCTTTTTTGCATCCAGATGTCTTAGTGCCTTGTGGCCCTGACTTTTTGGGTATGTGAGGACAAAATAGGAATAATTCTTGAGTTTACCAATGTTGGCAAGTCTTACCTTTTTCAAACCAAACCACACAATACAACAACTCAAATACTTCACGTGCAGGGGAAGGAAGAGTTTCTATAGAAAGAGGTACCATCAAACCCACAGCATCTGGGGAGTTTATGCAATTTATAGTGGACAAGGAATATGAACTGAGAGCATTACCAGGGTTTTCCAAAAGAGGTAATATTAGCTCTTCTGCATTCTAATCTCTCCTTGCTTTCCCATGGCTCTTTCTCACAGCAATATGGAAAGACTTTGTGGCAGTAAGTGAGAAAGATTAAGACTTCAATGTCAGATATTTTTTTCAATTTGTAATTAACTTGGGCCAGCTGTGGTGGCTCCTGCCTCTAATCCCAACATTTTGGGAGGCTGAGGCAGGAGGATTGCTTGAGGTTAGAATTTGAAAGCAATCTGGGCAACAAAATGAGATTCCATCTCTACAAAAAATGGAAAAAATTAGCCAGACATGATGGTGTGTACCTATAGTCCCAACCACTCAGGTAGCTGAGGCAGAAGGATCACCTGAGCCCAGGCGTTTGAGGCTACAGTGAGATATGATTGTGCCACTATACTCTAACCTGGGCAACAGAGTGAGACCCCAACTCAAAAAGAAAAAGAGAGAGAGAGAGAGAGAGTAACGGGTCAGTCAGTGGAAATTTTCTACAGGCATTTGGAGATGTAGGACTAAAGCTCAAAACTTTATGTCTGCAATATTTTATTAGTTAAAAAAAAAGCCAATAATCCAAGTAATGTTTATTGAATTTGAGATTTTTAGAAGAAATTTCACATAAATGCTAATGATCAAAACAGGCAAACATAGATAGATATTATTATTATTTATACATTGTTCTACTTGCTTAACTTTAACTTTGACTATTTGAAAGTTGATTTTAAGATTCTGGGATTTAATCACTAGAATGACATGATCCAATAGTAAGAATATTCCTTGTAAAAGCTAGAGCTAGCTTTGACAATAATGGTAAAACGAGGCAGTTTCTCTCTCACACACACTGACACTTTGTGAAAATTCAAACTTGTAATATCAGTTTTTTAAATATAAGGATTTATTATATTAAAAAGTATTTTGTTTTGTTCTATTCTATAAGAATAATACCATCTACCTTTTCTATTTCAATAGGATGTTATGGAAATATAGAAAGTGCTGTTTGTGAAAATATTTACTGTCCTTTGGAAAGAAGGAGCCCACACGATCACAGTGACTCACTGTGGTTTTAACCTCTTAAGCTCAAGCAATCCTTCCAACTCAGCCTCCCAAGTAACTGGGACTACAGGCAGCCACCACCATGCCTGGCCAATTATTTTCCTTCTTCTGTAGAGAATGGGGTCTCACTTAGTTACCTAGGCTGGTCTCAAACTCCTGGGCTCAAGTAATCCTCCTGCCTTGGCCTCCCAAAGTGCTAGAATTATAGGCATGAGCTACAGTGTCCAACCAAGAGCCCAACTTTCTAAGAAACATTACTTAGGAGTTTTTAAATGAGCCTCCTTCCCTCTAGAGTATCTCTTTCTACTCAAGTGCAATTAACCTCTTCCTTTTGGGTTCTCTCAGAGAACCTCGTTTTTTGTCTCTCTCAAGTATATGAAACATCCCTCCATGTGCTTTAGTGACTGGAGTCCTGTTCTCCACCTGAAATGAGAAATGTCATAAGCTCTGTAGGGACCTACACCACAGTTTTCCTATATATCCTCCAAAATTTCCAACAGAGAATAATAATCTCTAAATAAATGGTTTTGAAATGAATTTATAAGTAAGTAAATACAATAAAAATAAAACAAACGGATTCCTTGTTGACCCCTGGGCTGTAAGATTGAAGTTATTATTCAAAGAAAAGTTTCTATTTATAGATAAAGTATATTATTTGTCATCCAAAAATAGAGTTCAAGCTTATAAAAATGTCCCTCTAAACAGGAACTTTATCTTTTTTTTTTTCCAAAGTGCAAAGAGCAGACATTCAACACATTTGTGGAGAAAATGAATGAATGAATGAACATATTTTTAAGAACACATTAAACTTTAATGTGACTCCTTATATCAAACCCAACTATTTAGCAATTTATCTTACATGATACATTTAAGCAGTTATGAAGCAGAATTTGGAATCTAAGCCAAGTAAGAATCATTTGCAGAAAAGGGATTTTCATTAGCTAATATATGGAGGGAAAGAATGATCGGTAACAGCCAGCAACTGAGGGATTTCAAGAGAGGTTACTAGCTTGTCAGCCTTTAATAGTCATTCATTTAAAAAATCATTAAGTGGCGGAGTTTTAATACTACAGATATACTGTATTTGTTTGTATGTATCTGTGCTTTACAATTTAAAAAGTAAGTGGATTTTTTGTTTGTTTATTTGGTTTTTCAGGGTTTTTTGTTGTTGTTTTGTTTTGTTTTGCTCTTTTAGAACCGGTTCTAACCCCCAGTGAGAATGCATGGTCTGCTAGACTCTACAACAGTGTTTAGAGTCCAACAGTGTATTCTAGATAGTCTGAGAAACGCTTTTCTTTAAGAAGGATTCATTACCAAGTTTAATCAACACTGGTTCAAAATCTAAATATTTGTTAGTGCTTATTGTATGAAACTATCTTAGCCTGAGTTACAATGCAGTCTACTGCTCAATTTATAGGTATCATATTGTGTATCGATAGCATCATTTTGTTAGAGATCACCTAAAACAATCGTCCCTTTCGCAGTTACAGATACTGACTTGGAAAGATCATGTGTGGCTCATGCAAGGAACCCTGGCTACATTGATACTGGGTTTTCACTTGTTTGATTTATTTTGTTTCTCTTACAGTATGCCACTTTTCCACCAAAAAAAAAAAAAAAAAGAGAGAGAGAGAGAGAAAAGAAAGTCTTGGGCCCTTTGCAATACAACACAATTATGTGGATCTGGTCTGTGTCAAACTGCTTATTTAATTGTGTTACAAGAGAAAAATCTTTCTATACAACTTATTGGATATTGAAATGAGATCACTTATTGAAGAAAAGTGGTTCAACTATATGTACCTTGATAGTTTCCTTCATAGCTAATTCTAAGATGGTAGAATATGAGCGATGGAATATTGAGGAATGGAAAATTATGTTCTTGAGTGTGGTTTAAACAGAAAACAGTATTTTTATTGTCACTCAAAAACTAATATGGTTTCTGATGTTTGTAAAGTAAAAATAGAAAAAGAATATAACTGAAAATAAATTTTTCCCAGTTTTATTATTTTTAAAATCTTTTGTAAGAATTATATTGCTGTAACCTAAATTAAGGAAAAGATCTTTAATAGTACAAAATCAACAGTAAGACCTAGTTCAGATGATACTATAAATATGAGAGCGACACCATGAAGTAAAATGTTTCCTGAAGGCTAGTGTCAAAGTAAATCGTTTTATAATTAATTATCCATATTGCTATAGTTTACAAGTAAAGAAAAAACAACTTTGAAAAACAGCATTTAATTTATTTCAGGTCTCTTCAGCAGAACTTAATAAGAAAACTCCCTTCTGATGCCTTTGAGAATTACCATGTGCTTCAGAAACTGTAAGAAAAAAATATAATTCTTAGTATTAAAATTGACTAGTTTTTTTTTGGCATATAAGTTTCTTCCCACTTTTGTGGAGGCCAAAACTCTGAGGGGGAACCCCAAAAAATGGAATTATTTTTTGGAGGGCAGGCCCCTTTTAGTACAGGCTTCCCCCATGAGGTACATGTTTTAGGAACCCATTGGTTTCAGTGTACCAGCTAGCGCTGTTTGGCTTTGGTGATTTTGGGGGGGTTTTTTTGTTTTTGTTTTTGTTTTCTGAGATTCTTTCAATGTGTTTGTCCATTTCATGATGGGTAATTTACAAGCACACCTCCCCACATTACACTGAGGTTCAGCAGTTTGGTTTTTACCAAAAACGGCATGACTCCAATCTCCACCTGAGCGACTTTTTTTGTTTGTTTGTTTTCCCGGATGAAAAAAGTCCTCAAAGGCAGGGATCCCCAGTCCCCAGACTGTGGACCGGTACCCATTCAGGGCCTGTTAGGAATCAGGATGCACAGCAGGAAGTGAGCTGCAATGAACAGAGCTCCTGTCAGATCAGCTGCATTAGATTCTCCTAAGAGCATGAACCCTATTGTGAACTGCACATGTGAGGCATCTAGGTTGTGTACTTCTTAGGAGAATCTAATACCTGATGATTTCTACACACCCCTAACCTCCCAGGTCCGTGGAAGCAAAATGGTCTTCCACGACACTGGTCCCTGATTCCAAAAATGTTGTGGCGATCACTGCTCAAAGGGAAATGTTTTGCCCCTGTGGAAGAGTTAAAATAAAAAACAGCAGCACTAAAAGGCTTCAGAATTGTTGAGTTTAAAAACTGTTCTGAGCAGTGGAAAAAGCATCTTGGTAGGTGTATTGCATCAAACAGAAAGTACTTTGAAGGTGACTGAAGTGTAAACTTGTAAGAATAAATACACAATATTTTATAAATAAATTCCTGGTTTGGGGGGGGTCCTGCTTATATACCACTGCTTACTATTAATCCCTCTTGGAATTACTTACCTGTTAGCTGGAGATTTCCAGGTGACATTTTTTTCTGAATAATTCTAGAAGCTTCTCTAAAAAAATCTCAGAAAATCGGGAGTATGTGTGCTGTGAATCCTCCTACCATACTCCCCCAAAATGGAAATATGCAGGAGCTTTTACCCTCTGCATTATTCTAGCATAGGTCACCTCAATGCCCATCTTAGAGAAAGATTACCTTTTGCCAGATCTGCCATCAAGATGTGACAGTGAAGAATTTTCTTCCCTATGTTTTTAAATCCAGTCTCTACCTAAGATAGCAAATCACTGTGCTCAAAACCTCTGAGCATGTTGTTTTGAGGCTTTGACTCCATTTTCACATCTGCCATGTAGGTTGAGCTTTATTTCACGTTTGAGTGGTGTCTGACATGCTAGCATCCCTTCAGTTTGGGGTCTTATGTGCATTCTCAAGGTCCACAATGGCCCAGGTGGTTTTACCTGTTACTAAGGTCAACTTTGTGACTAAATTATATTGCCATATGCTTGAACTCTTGGGTTCATATACTCTGTACCTAAATCATGCTATCTAGAAAAATCTCAGAATTCTATGATTTATTTTTTTATACCTGTATTAGTTTTAATCTTGTTTTTACGCTAGAGAACCTGGTTTAAAAAAATACATATCTATAAATTTTTAAGATAATGATGGGATTAGAACAGAATCAGAAGAAAAATAAATCTACTTCATTCAAAGAAATGTTCTAAAGTCCAGATATTCTGCTGACAAACATATTTCATGCTTTAAAATGAAAATGACTATCAGAATTTTTTCTAAACACGTATGAACCAAAAGAGAAGAACTTTTCAAAATTAGGCCTGATACAAAAACTTCAAGAGGATACTTTCTTATTCTATTTTCTGATTTCTGGAATCTGAAGAATTTTTCTGACCTGTATGTCCACATGATTTAAAGAAGTTAGTTTACAAACAAATATCCAAAAAAATACATTTTTAAAAAAAGGCTGGACACAGTGGCTCACACCTGTAACCTCATTGCTTTGGAAGGCTGAGGTGGGAGGGTGGCTTAAGGTCAGGAGTTCAAGGTCAACCTGGACAATATAAAGAAACCCCATCTCTATAGACAATACATTAAATATTAAAATTCCGGTTTACGTAACACAGTAGTTTAACATTTTTATACAATACACCTTGAATAACCGGGCTCAGTGGCTCAGCCTGTAATCCCACACTTTGGGAGGCTGAGGTGAGGGGATTGCCTGAGCCCGGGGGTTCGAGACCTGCCTGGGCAACTTGGTGAGATCTCATCTCCACAATAAATAAAAAAATCAGCCGGACATGGTAGCGCATGCCTGTAATTCCAGCTACTAGGAAGGCAGAGGCGGAAGAATCGCCGGAGCCCAGCAGGTCGAGGCTGCGGTGGCCAGGAGCGGCCACTGCACTCCAGTCTGGGCGACAGAGTGAGACTCTGACTCAAAAAAAACAAACAAAAAAACAAAACAAAAAACAATACACCTTGAATTAATTCTTGAATGACTAATCTCTTCCAAGTAGCAAAACGATCAAAATAGCCTAGTTACAAAAAAATTCTAATGGTTATTAAAGGTATAGTTTGACTTAACTCCCAGGCAATGTAGTCTATTGCTTAGTAGATCATTATGACTGCTAGAAACAAATAAATACAAATTTAAGTCTTTCTGTGGAATAGTGAGAAAGATGCATTACATGATTGGGCCCACAGCATATCATCAGGTACATAATAAATTTTATAATAACATTTCTCAATTAAGCCCTGGCACAGTGGCTCATCCTGTAATCCCTGCACTTTGGGAAGCCGAGGTAGGAGGATTGCTTGAGCTCAGGAGTTTGAGACCAGTCTAGGCAATATAGTGAGACCTTCTCAATACATAAAATCAAAAAAATTAGACAGGTTTGGTGGCACACACCACTCTGAAGCCTGAGACAGAAGGATCATTTGAAACTAAGCGTTTGAAGCTGCAGTGAACCATAATCATGCCACTGCACTCCAGCCTAGGCAACAGAATTAAGACCCCAACTCAGAAGAAAAAAATTCACAATTAAAGTTGTTTTCTTGCGTGTTAGAAAAATAGGGAATCTCTTTAAACCAAAATAACTATTAACTAAAAGTTCATTTATGAGGGGGAACCCAAAAAACTAGAGTTTATTTATAAAAATTTGTGTATTTATTCTTACATGTTTAAATTTCAGTTAACTTCAAAGTATTCTCCATTTAACGCAATACGCTTACCAAGTCACTTTTTCCACTGCTTAAAACAGTTTTTGAACTCCGATTTTGATGCCTTTGGTGCCTCTGTCATTTATTGTTTTACCTCTTCTACATTGGCAAAAATGTTTCCCTGTGAAAACTTTTTTCATCAGGGAAACAAAAAAAGCCACTCAGGGCAAGATCAGGTGAATAGGAAGGATGGGGCATAGAGATTATGCTGTTTTTGGTCAAAAACTGATGAATACAGCATGGTTTGGGCAGATACACTTATAAATCACATATCATGAAATGGGCAAACGTGGTGAAAGACTCTCCAAAAAAAATTTTACTGAAGCTGAATTGAGCCTCTCACAGCAATGCTAGCTGGTACTCTGATGACCATGCATTATTAGAACACTTACCTAGTGGGAGAAGCCTGTGCTACAAGGGCCCTGCCTGCCAAAAAGATAATTTGGGGGGTTTTGGAGGTCTCCTTTGTATATTTATCTCTCTCTTATTGCTCCTACATTTTATAACAAATTATATATAAAAGCAATGGTGACTTGCACTCAGAACAAGAAAGCAGGCATGAAGTCTTTGCTTTCTCCTTACCATAACTGGGGCAAAGATATTAGATGTACAAAGCTTTATATGGCCACTCACTATGCAGTAGCTTATACTGTGGTTCCCACTTCAGTGTACCTCTTTAACTCAAGGTCAGACGTCCCATACTAGTTAACTGTATAAGCTTGTCTTGTAATTGTCTTGTATAAATTGTCTTGACTTTCAAATTTCATTTATATTCTAGTTTTGTTTCTCTCTCTCTCTCTCTCTCTCTCTCTCTCTCTCTCTCTCTCTTTCTCTCTCTCTCTGTCTTTTACCACTTTTTTCTCCTGTTAAACTATCCCCAAAGACTTTTGGGACATGGCTTGGGGTATCAAATTAATACAATTAAAGTTAACTTGCTTGGCAGATTTGTGATTAACATGGATTATGGTTTAGGGCACCAAAGATGTCATATACTTGTGGTTTTTCTGGCACTGTGTTGAGCACTTAAAATTTGAAGAATTATAGCAAGAAATGTTAAAAAGTCTGACTTCTAGGCCTGTCTGATTAGTTAATGCATACTATACATTAAAATTTTATTCTTAAAGAATTCAAATAGTGAATTTTGTCCGTTATCTGTTCACCTTTATAACAAGGATTTCTAAAGCAAAATCAGACTAATCATACATAACTTTAATAGCAAAATAAAGTGCTGTGATACCCAGCACCACAGAATTATTCTGTAATGTTTACCTTCTTTTAAATTTTTTTGATTTTAGTAAACTACACATAACATAAAATATACCCTCTTAACCATTTTTTAAGTCTATATTCAGAGACATTAAATACGTTCACATTGCCGTGCCTCCAATACCACCATCCATCCACAGATGGATACAAGGGAGACTCAACTCTTCTTGCAAAATTGAAACTGTTTCTTATGTTTCCCTTTTAATAATCACTTTCACAGGTTCCTGCAAAACAATAAAATTAGATTCATATCCATCTATGCTTTCAGAGGACTGTACAACCTCGCTAAACTGTAAGTATCAGTGTCCATGAATTTGCTTATCCCATGGTATCCTGAGAACCTGACCCATTCTGATCCACACCAGCCTTCCTGCCCATGGCAGTGCCAAGGAGCTGTGCAAATGATGTTGAAGGGACAGTATGGCATCATGGCTGAGGGTGTGGAATTGAGAATCAGACAGGCTTCAGTCTGAGTTTTGACTGAACCACTTACTATGTGTGTGACTTTGAACAAAATTTATTTTCCTTTCTAAGCATCAGTGCCCTCTACTGTAAAATACAAATTATAATAGTACCTACCTCAGGGATGTTAAAAGAAACAAATGAGAAAATCTATGGGACACATTCGGTACTGTGCCTGGCACATAGTGAGAACTCAGTGTGTATTAGCCACGGTGACAGGAGTGATAATTGAATGAGCTTAGTCAAAGTGAGAAAGGCTGATGATATTTGTGAATAAAAAACCCAAAGACTTCCCCAGTTATTCAGCTATTCTTGCTTCACTAATCCCACTTTTATGAATATCTAAAGCACTGTACGTTTTAAAAACAAAAAACTGTTTATTGTGGAAAAATATACATAATGTAAAATTTACCATTTTGACCTTTTTTAAATTTTTAAACTATTTTTAAGAGATGTTTATAAAAGCATATATATATATTTTGTTTGTTTGTTTGTTTTTTGTTTTTTTTTTTGAGACAGGGTCTCACTCTGTCACCCAGGCTGGGGTACAGTGATGCAGTCATTGTTCACTGCAGCCTTGAACTCCTGGACTCAGTGGATCTCCTGCCTTAGCCTCCCGAAGAGCTGGGACTACACGTGCTTGCCACTATGCCTGGCTAATTTTTGTATTGTTTTAGAGACAGGGTCTCACTATGCTGTCCAGGCTGATCTTGAATTCCTGGGCTCAAGCAATCCTCCCGCCTCAGTCTCCTAAAGCACTGGGCTTATAGGTGTGAGCCACTACACCTACCCATTTTAATCATTAAGTATACAGTTCAGGGGCTTTAAGCATATTCGTATTGTTGTGCAACTATCGTCACCATCTACCTTCAGAACTTTGTCGTGTTCCCCTACTGAAACTCCATACCTGCTAAACCATAGACCCCCATTCCCTTCTCCCTATTTCTTCCTCTCCCCATTTTCCTCTTTCTGGCTTCTGATAACCACTATTCTACTTTCTATACTTATGAACTGACTACTCTAAGAACCTCATGTAAGCAGAATCATAAAATATTTCTTCCTTTGTGTCTGGCTTGTTTCACTCACACAAAGTCTTCCGTGCTTCATATATGTTATAATGTGTGCACGACTCTCCCCCTTTTTAAGGCTGAATAATGTTCCATTGTGTGTAAATACCACATTGTGTTTATCCATTCATCTGTCAATGAACATTTGAGTTGTTTCCACCTTTTGGCTATTATGAATAATGCTGCTACAAATACGGGAATGCAAATATCTGTTTGAATCACTGCTTTTAATTCTTTTGGGTATATACCCAGAAGTGAAATTGCTGGGTCACAGGGTAATTTTACATTTGATGTTTTGAGGAAAATCCATACCGTTTTTCATAGAAGCCGCGCCATTTTACTTTCCCACCAGCAGTACACATCCACATTCCTGCCAACACTTGTTATTTTCTGGTTTGGGTTTATTTGTTTGTTTATTTGTTTGCTTGACAGTAAGTATCCTAATGGGTATGAAGTGGTATCTCATTGTGCAAAGCTTTTTAAAACAGACTTTCTCAAAGTTCCATTTAATAGCGTTCTGTGAAGCAGCCTCCTCAAGGAAGTAACTAGAAGGAAATAGAACCAAAAACCACATAAATAAATAACTCCTTGTATTTCCATTTTTCCCCCCTTGTTTCCTACCTCGCCTTGTTCTTTATCCTAACCCAAAAAACTCATTCCAGTCAGATTTTTAGCTTGTGCATCAGAGTTTAAGGATTAAGTCAAGAAGACTCCTCACAGTTTACTGGCAAAATGGAGACAGACACAGGAACCTCAAAAGCTTCACAATAACCACGTTAGCTGTGTCCTCTTCCCTTCTACCCCATCCCTGCTCTTCAGTGTCTTAGCAAAGCACCCCAAGTCAGTATTAGACTCATCTTCATCAGGCTCCTGACTATCTTTCTCTCCAGGAATCTTTTCAAAACTCGATTTAATGTTCAATGGATGTGGAGGGAGCACTCAAACAGTAGTGCAGAACTGGGGAGTCCATGTGAAAGTGTCCTCCATCCTTTTTGGTTTTTGTTTGTTTGTTTAAGTCAGGGTTTCACTCTGTCGCTCAGGCTCAGGTTGGAGTGCAGTGGCATTATCATGGCCCACCGCAGCCTCAACCTCCCAAGGAGCTGGAACTACAGTGCATGCCACCATGCCCAGCAATTTTTTTTATTTTTTATTTTTATTTTTTTGTCCATAAGGGGTCTTGCTATGTTGCCTAGGCTGGTCTCAAACTCCTGGGCTCAAGTGATCCTCCCACTTCAGCCTTCCAAAGTGCTGAGATTACAGGCGTGAGCTACTGCACCTGGCTTTTTTCATGATTTTTTAAAACAGCTCTGGAATATTGTTGAGTATTAAAGATGCCACATACTTCTAGTTTTTCTTTTTTTTTTTTTTGAGTTGGAGTCTCTGTCGTCCAGACTGGAGTGCAGCGACCGCTCCCGGCCACCGCAGCCTCGACCTGCTGGGCTCCGGCGATCCTTCCGCCTCAGCCTTCCAAGTAGCTGGAACTACAGGCCTGCGCTATCACGCCCGGCTAATTTTTTGATTTATTGTAGAGATGAGGTCTCACCTGCCCAGGCGGGTCTCGAACCCGCGGGCTCAGGCAATCCACTCACCTCAGCCTCCCAAAGGCACGGGATTACAGGCTGAGCCACCGAGCCCAGCTTAGTTTTTCATAAATAATCAGTAGATACCTGTTTTGCATTCATCTCTAAGTATTCATTAAGCCTTAAAGAGTGCAAGTGCTTCAGGCAGACACCATGAGGACATAAAAAGATAAATCAGACATGTGACCTTTCTGCAGTGCCTTAATATTTCAGGGAACACTGAGGGAGGCATGCTACTTGTGCTCTAGAAGATTATGATCTAAGACAGGAAAACAATGCCAACATCAACAATGAGAGAACAATTTTTCAAAAGCACTTAAGTCCTAAACTTATGTTGCTCAGACCAGAACTGCTTTTCAGTTCCCTGAAAGAGTGACCATTTTGGGTCCAGAGCAGAGAAAGATGGCTCTGAAAAGTAAAGAGGACTGGGCCAAACAGATGAGACCGGAAACAGTGGTAGAGCAAATGTCTTTTACTTGGATGGTTGTTGTTGGCTTAGGAGAGAACCTGCCAGGAATTCAGGAGAGGTGTTAAAACTGTTTCTTACCCCTTCCTGTGCCCACCTGAGCTCCAGGGTTGCAAAGGAGGGAAGAACATGGCTCTATCAGGGATGTCATCCCTTACCACCTCTAAAGTAAAAGTCACTACCCCTAAAGACATCACAAGTCAAACCTGGCAGGGGAGAGCGGAGTCTGGGCAGGAGAGATTTTATAGACTGTCAACTCTTAGATATGTTAAGAGTGTAGAAAAGAGAGAAATTAAGGTGAGCCATATATCAGTGGAAGCATGAACTATGCTTACATATGAATCATAGGTGGAAAGAAAAAAGAAGAGGGAAGAAATTGGAATTCAGAGCATGAGCAGAGCCATTGCTCTGATAAATATAGTGTATTGGTGTTTATGGCAGGCATGGACTCAAATGTTCCAACTCTGGGAAGTAGGTACTGACATGATCCCCATTTTAGAGTCGGGGAAGCCGAGACTTACAGGAATACATTGTGTGCTCAAGGTCACGCTGTTAATAAGTAGAAGGTCAAGAATCAAGCTGTTTGATAGCTGACAGTCCAATGAATCGCTACTCTGAAGAGCTTGAGTCAGGAATGAACATGGCAGGAGGAGGAGCTGACACAACAGAACAGAGAGTCAGCTCACCTTGCACGAGAGTGGGAAGTCAAGTTGGCTGGGTAAAGCGGGGTCAAGTTCTTTAGCAAGGCAGACCATACCCTTTTTTCCAGAACAGGACTTCAGCCGCCTTCCAGGCTCATCTCCTGTCTTCTCACAGCCCCTTGGTGGTGAGGCCCCACTGAATTACCTGGTGTTTCCTTAACTCTTGACTCTCTCTGACGCCTCTTGCTTTTGTATAAGCAATTTCTTCTGCCTAAAAATAGCTTCAACCCATTCTTTGCTTTGTGAATTGCATGTCTTCACTCAAGACTAGTCTCAACTGTGCCTCCTTTAGTAAAGACTTCCCCATCTTCTCATCCTCCATGCTCTTGTCCCTACATCAACAAAGCCAGGTGCTTTCTCCTCTTCAATGGCAAATCAACCCTATTATACGCTTCCCTCTGTCGTCCCTGTGTTGTGCAATAACCTTTTCACATGCTTTCTCTCCTCCAGACTCAAAGAAAGCAGTGACAGGCTTAGCACAGGACCATAGAGTGGGTACTCAAAACAAGTTGATGAATAGATGGATAAATAAGTAGATTGATTGACTAATTGTGGGGAAATTAAGGCTGAGTATAGTGGCTCACACCTGTAATTCCAGCATTTTTGGAGGCCAATGTGGAAGGATTGCTTGAGCCCAGGAGTTCGAGACCAGCCTGGGCAACATAGCAGGACCTCGTTTAAAAAAAAAAAAAATCACCAGGCTCGGTGGCGCAGCCTGTAATCCCGCGCTTTGGGAGGCTGAGGTGAGTGAATTGCCTGAGCCCACAAGTTCGAGACCCACCTGGGCAACTTGGCCAGACCTCATCTCTACAATAAATCAAAAAATTAGCCGGGCGTGGTAGCACGCGCCTGTAGTTCCCGCTACTTGGAAGGCTGAGGCGGAAGGATCACCGGAGCCCAGCAGGTCGAGGCTGCGGTGGCCGGGAGTGGCCACTGCATTCCAGTCTGGGCGATGGAGTGAGACTCCAACTCAAAAAAAAAAAAAATCAAAAAATTAGCTA
>CAUYQG010056717.1:0-14995 GCA_963574415.1 Tarsius wallacei | reverse complement strand
AATCCCCTCCTGACTCCTCCATCCTCTCCTATATCTTCCTCAGAGCCAGCATGCTCAGGTATGTTTTCCCCGTTGCCTGCCTTGGTCTCCCTTCCTGTCTCTCCCTCCTTCATTCCTTCCTTGTCACGTTTGGTGTTGTGACCTGAACTGTGTTTCCTAAATTCATATATTGAAGCCCTGATTCCCAGGACCTCAGAATGTGAACATATTTGGAAACAGGGCCTTTAAAGAAGTGATTAAGTCAAAAGGAAGTCATTGAGGTGGGACCTGACCCAATCTGACTGGTGTCTTTATAAGAAGAGATTGGGACACAGATGTACACAGAGGGACAACCCTATGAGGAGACGGGGAGAAGATGGCCGTCTGCGTTCACTCTGGAAGATGGTGCCAGGCTAGACATGAGTTGTAGGACCCCCTAGTTGGTATGGGAGAACTGGAGCATTGGTTGGAGTTGGAAAAGATCCTACATATTTGGTATACAAAAAAATAAATCAGGCAGCCCCGGCAAGCTTGTACAACATTGGGGAAGTGATATAAGTGTAGCGGGAGATGGGGGCCCCAACATGCAATGCCCTGTCCCACTTCTGCCACCCAATACTCCCAACTCTGCACCTTTGCACCCCTGGCTCTTCCTAGGATGGGCAAAGCCGACTGCACTGACAGAGGTGGCCTCATGGCATGTGAGGGACAGAGCTGGAGACCCTGATGCTTCGTTGGTGAATTTGCTGACTCCATCCATCTTGCAGCCCAGCCGGGGCCCAAGCCACCCTCTCCTGCTTATTGCTGATGAGTTTCTGATTCAAACTCTACCAAATGTGTCTCATGCTGCACATATTTGGAAACTGGCTTTTTATGTTGCTCATTTAGAGAGGAACGAAGCCTTCCTTGGAACATAGGTTGCAATTATTAACTCCCAGCCAAAGAAACACGGCCAAGCTCTCCAGTTTGCAAGGAAGCAGGAGCTAAGCTGTTAATTTGAAGTCTAGTGTATCAAGGCTCTCAGTGACCTCACCTCTCCTTTCCTGTCATGAGATCCCATTCCTGCTCAAGTGGGGATACATTTTTCACCCAAACAATTCTTGGCTCTGTCAGAATAATAATATAAGCCCCCTTTCTTCCATCTAGGCCTGAGTTCTGGCCAGGAAAAGTATAGAAACGTCTGCTCTCAAATTCTTCCCCTGAGCTAAGTAGACCAGCATTCGTCAAGAAGTACACAGAATCTGTTTCCTTAAAAAAATTACTTTGCCTGCCTTCTTGTTCATTTAAAGAACTTGGCTGCCAAAGGAGAAAGGAAAGAACGAGGGAGGGAAAAGAAGGAGGAAGGAAGAAGGGGACAGAAAGGAAGGAAGGAAGGGAAGAAATCAACAAAACTCGAGGGACAGAGAATACATCTTCAGTGGCCAAGGCGGGTTGGGGGCGGGGTTGCCTACAAAAGGGTCATGAGGGAATTTATTAGAGTGATAAAAATGTCCTGTATCTTGACTGTGGTAGTTAGTTCCATGACTATATGCGTTTGTCAAAACTCATATAAAATGTTCAAGAAGAGGAGTGAATTTTATTGTGTGTAAATTATGAGTCAGTAAATCGAACTCTCCCCAACAGAGGAAAAGAAAGCAGGAAGAGAGAGGGGAGAGGGATCAAAGGGATACGAGAAAGAGAAAGAGAGAGAGAAAAAGTTCTGTCGATCAGTTCAGGAGTGGCAAACAGTCAACAACTTGAAGCTGTTGAAACCATCCCGATCTTCAATGCAGACACACGGGAAGACATGGATCGTTGGACAGGTTCAAGATCTGACCAGGTTCAGTATGAGACTCTGGGTAAGGAGCTGGGGTAACCACCTGGGGAGAATCAAGCATCAGGAACACTGAGGAGGGTAAGCCCCCCTCTCCCACTCCCTGGTCTCTGGTGAATCAAGGAGCCAGAGTTCTGGAAGGTGAATGCCAGAGAACCCTTGGAGATCTGAGCTCTCTCCCTCTCCCATATTCAGATGGGAACATGGCGGTGAGCAGGGGTGGGCAGGAAGTTGTCCTGAGTATACAGGGTCATGAACTTCAACCTAAAGGACCACCACACCCGCAATCTCTTTTCCTCTTGCCACATCCAGGGCTTGGGTTTCCATTCCAGAGGGATGGGGGTTGTTTACCTGCCTGCATCTGCCTCCTCATGGTGAGGCCTCTGGGGACAGGAGACCCACTCTAGTCACCTCTGCACCTTCTGTGCCTGGTTCAGGGCCTGGCACATGGATGACGGAATCCCAGTGACTGTTCCATTTCTACCCTCTTGATGCATGAAGAAATGAATGCATAAACAAGTTAATCAGTACACAAAATGAGTTTCAACTCTACTGATGAAAATTTCCTGTGAACTCTGTTAGAAACACCTTGAAAAATTGAGCAAAGTGACAGTGGGCACCGTGAAGCAAAGTTCATGTGGCCTTCCACTTTTGATCTTAGCTTGAGTGTGGTGTAGTTGGAGCCTTTATGGGCTTCCCGTCCAGCCACTGCCACCGCCAGCACCATTGGTGGGGCCCAAACCACAGCCACCAACACGTTCACCTCAGTCATTGTGAGTGCCTACTGGGCAGGCCCCGGGGACAGAGCAGAGAGAAGACCAGGCAAGGCCTTTTAGGAAACTGATGTCTTCCTGGTGCGAGGCCATCATCCAGCAAACACTTGGTGAAATGTTCACCTGCCGAAGCCTAAGTGCTGGGAACCCCTGGCATCACGCATCTTAACTGGGGCATGTGAATGTCTTAAGGGATTCAATGTCCCAGAACAGAGCCGACTAAGGCAGCTAGCTATAATCAAGATTGTCCCTGGCAGGTTTGGCTTCCTTCCACAGATTCCCTTCTTCCATTTTACAGAAGAAATAAATAAAGAAATAAAAAGAAAAAACTGCCTTTTCTCCCAGTTGGAAGCCTGCAGGGGGGGAGCAGGAGGTGCAAATCTGGATGTTTTCGATACTGAGATTTCCATACAAGATCAGGCTGGATGCGGAGGCTCATGCCTGTAATCTTAGCACTTTGGGAGGCTGAGATGGGAGAATTGCTTGGGTCCAAGGGTTTAAGACCAGCTTGGGTAACATAGTGAGAACTCATCTCAACAACAACAACAAAATTAGCCAGGCCTGGTGGCATGACCTATAGTACCAGTTACTTGAGAAGCTGAGGCAGAAGATCAGGATCAACTAAACCCAGGAGGTCGAGACTGTAGAGAGCCATGACGGTGCTACTGCACTCCAGTCTGGGTGAAAAAGTGAGACTCTGATGCAGAAAAAAAAATTAATTAATTAATTTAAAAAAAGGCCGGGCTTGGTGGCTCAGTCTGTAATCCCAGCACTTTGGGAGGCCGAGGTGAGTGAATTGCCTGCGCCCGCAGGTTCGAGACCCACCCGGGCAACTTGGCGAGACCTCATCTCTACAATAAACCAAAAGCTAGCTGGGCGTGGTGACACACGCCTGTAGTTCCAGCTACTTGGAAGGCTGAGGCGGAAGAGTTGCTGGAGCCCAGCGGGTCGAGGCTGCGGTGGCCAGGAGCGTGCCACTGCACTCCAGTCTGGGTGACAGAGTGAGATTCCAACTCAAAAATAAAAAAAATAAAAATGAAAATAAATAAATAAATAAATAAATAATAATAATAATAATAAAAGACCAACTGAAATTTTCTTGATGATGGGTCATTATGTGAATTTTGGCTCATAACTCTGGGTTCAAGTAATTGAGGGGTGCTACTATAACAAAACCCTTTCCATTCTTGTCTACTTATTTTATGAACCAGCATTTTTTATGTGCATATTAAAAAATAAACAAAGAAAAATAGGAGCAAAATTGCTGCTGAATGCTGGTTCATCATGACAGAGTAATACCCAGTCAGGGATTCATGGACTCAATGCGGAAGAAAAGACAGCTCCATCAATCTCATTAAGAGATGCAGTGCTACCAAAATTTTATTTTTATTCTTAATAATTATTTACAAAAATGGATAATGAGTTGGTTTTGATAAATTGGATACTCATAATTGTACTGCTAGTTCAAACCCAAAAAACTTAACGCGAGAGCTTTATGGTCACAGGTAATTAAAAAATGTAATTTTAACTTATATACTTTTTGTTGAGAGAATGATAATAGGGTGATTAATAAAATACTTTCAAGCATAAAAATATATTGCGTTAGAATACAATTCTGTGGGGGAAATGGAATGGAAACATGAGTTTAAGGACAGAAATGAAAATTACAAAATTATTGACTATTAAAACAGAGCTTGCCTGTGTATCTTCTAAGTAAATGATGATGGATATCAAACTACCTTGGCATGTAGATTTTAATGGATGATTTTAAAAGAGTGATATGATAGCTCAATTTTTAAATGTTGATATTTACAATACATCAGAAATATTATCCTTTGCCACCATTTGAGGAAAATATTTTAGATGTCAATTAAAAATGTGGGGGGATACAAAATGTTTCCAATTATTTGTGGTGGCAGAGAAGGGTATATAAGTAAATAATAATAATAATAATGCTGTGCGACTAAGAAGTAAATATAAGAAGTCAGGTTTGTTTATTTTCGTTTGTCAGGATAATCTTATAATCCTGACTTTGTGACAACATATCGTTTTTTGGAAAAAAGAAAATGCCTTCCAAACTACATGAAACAATCCGCATTAATCTTATAAATACAGTCAAGCGATTAATTCGTGACCAAATAAAAAACTTAGGCAAAGTAGCAAACATAAGAAGCCCTGTTTACTCACTTCTGCTTGCAGCATAATTTCCCAAAGCCACTGACTCTATGACAGTCTGGAAAGATGCTTTGAAGACGAAACAGGACGGAGCACATGGCCGCCCACGTCTCTTACCTGAGTCACTTCATTCCTTCAAAGATAAATGACCTGAGTCCTTGCTTTTTCCTACACATAAGACAACGTCTGACAAAATTAGAAAGTATGCCTCTATGATCTATAACCAGATATGCTCTTGCACCCAAACCTTGGCACGGTTCTGTTTTAATATAACTTCTAACCAAGTTTAATATAATTTTACACGTATAAAACCTCCACAACCCATATATAAGCAGGGGGCCTAAATACTGTGTCAGAATAGTCTAAAAGAGCCTCTCAAAGGGACTGCTATCATCCTCAATAAGACTTTTAAGTAAAACTAGCTGAATTCTTTAAAAGCTTATTTTTTTTTCCTTTAGCTGACAATAACAATAGAGACTACTGTCCTTGGACACCCCCTTAGAACTTTACTTTGTACTTTTCCTACGGGGTTCTTTTTTTCACTAAATGTGTCAGCAAGCCTCAGTTACCTATGTCTCCAGCCCAAAGGTACAAGAAGAGGCAAAAAAAAAAAAAAATGGGGGGCCGGGATGACATTTGCAGAAGGGATCCTTGAGGATGGGAACCATAGATACTGTAGCAGGAGGGAAGACATGAGAAAACTAAAAATCAGAACCGAGTATCACATGTGTCTGGTGCTTTTAGGTTGGAGCAGACCCCTGTCCATCTCTCCCCGTCTCAGGCTGGTCCCATGAGAGGTGTGTCCAGCAAGGACCAAGTCCCCGCCATGACTGTGTCAGCTGCAAAAGGCTGAGCTATGGTCCAGAGGCACTGTTGGGGAACACATGATACACTTCAGGGACATTTTCGTAAAGGTCTCAACACATAGACATTTAGAAAGGTGAGTGTCAGCACTTCAGAAAAAACAGACCCCAACAAATTCAAGTCCACGAGCTTGACTTGACTGCTTACTTCTGGGCGAGCACTGGGTATCTGCCTAGGAGGTGGTCCTTCTGGCTCTAGGGGGCTGCAGAAAGCAGGCTCCACCTCCGCTGGCCGAGGTTCAGGTTTCCAGCCCCAGAGGACATGGAATCATGAGATAAGGATGTGGAAGACAGCCTGGGGGAAATTTAGAGCTTGGTTTCTAGGCCAAGTCAAGGTATCGGATGCCAGTTCCCTGGTCACCTGGGACAATGGCGACAATATCATTACTTTCTAAGTGCCAGGCACAGTTTCTAAGAACGTTACACAGATTCCCTTAAAGAATCCTGATAGTGGCCGAGCTTGGTGGCTCAGCCTGTAGTCCCAGCACTTTGGGTGGCTGAGGTGAGTGGATTGCCTGAGCCCGCAGGTTGGAGACCAGCCTGGGCAACTTGGTGAGAACTTGTCTCTACAATAAATCAAAAATTAGCCGAGTGTGAGAGCACACACCTGTAGTTCTGGCTACTTGGAAGGTTGAGGTAGAAGGATTGCTGGAGCCCAGCAGGACGACACTGGGGTGACCGTGAGTGTGCCACTGCACTCCAGCCTGGGCGATGGAGACTCCAACTCAAAAAAAAAAAAAAAGAATTTGAATCCTGATACTATTTTATGAGGTTGTGTAGTAGACTGATGATCCTGATTCCTGGAACCTGTAAATGTGACCTCATAAGCAAAAAGGGTCTTTATAACTGTGATTAAGTTAAGGACATTGAGATAGGGGGATTATCCTGAATTATCCAGGGGGGCCTTAAATACAATCGCAAGTGTCCTTCTAGGAAGGAGGCAGAGGGAGATTTGATACAGGCAGAAGACACAGTGATGTGAAGTCAGAGGCAGAGATTAGCCAAAGGACACCAGCCTCTGGAAACTGGAAGAGACAATGTACGTGTTGTCCCCAGAGGCTGCGTGGTCCTGATGATGCTTTGATTTCAGGCTAGTGAAACTGATTTTAAACTTTGTGCTTTCAGAAGTGTGAGAGAATAAATTTCTGTTTTTAAGCCACTAGGTTAGTGATAATTTGTTAGGGCCGTCCTAGAAAATGAATACAGGCAGATACTTTTATTATGCCCATTTTACAGACAAAGAAACTGAGGTTCAAAGCGGCTAAGTGTCAGGCCTGACATCCTTTCCTCCTCCAGGGTGCTTCTGGGTCCACGTTCCTCCTGCATCAGTGCCCTGGCTCACAGTGGGAGGTCTGTAGGCCTCGCTGGGCACCCACCACTTGGCTCCTCATCTAGTCCCAGGAGAAGCTTCTGGGGTCTAGGCTGTCTCTCCTCTGCTCAGTCGCTGTGGGCACTTGGGCAAGGCCGGCAACCCAGGACACTTGGGCTCTCAGGAGGTACCCATGACCTCAGGCCTCTCATGAGGGCAGAGTCAGTAGGGCGTGGCTCGAAGCCAGGCCACTGCCTTCTAGGGACCCTGGACTAGGCTCCAGTTGCTGGCACCAAGAGTCCTGAATTTCAGGGCATCTCTTTGAACACTGAGGAAACCCCTCTAACACACGCAATGTGAGAATCCTGACCCTGAGTACCCAGATTGCGTTGGCTTGATGAACTAGACAGATGACTAGGCCCCATAGGAGCACGGGCTCCCCAGCCCGAGGCGGCAATGGCTTGGGCTCAAGCACACCCTTTCTGAAGGTCAAGTCTGCATGGGGGAATGATGGATCTTGACGTAACTGTTTTTTACAGCCACAGCTTCGATAAATGCAAGACTCATGTATAAACCACACCTTCAAGAACCAGGAAAAGCTATTGTAATTAACAAAGCCATAGTCGCCAGGGAAGGTGTTGGCCTCAGTGACAACACAAAGAGGATCTTGAAGGTGAGTGTACCAAGGTCCAGTACGCATATAAACACAATATAAACACACACGCACACACACACACACACACCTTGCCATTTAATAAACAAAATATTAGGCAGATTTCTTTTTCCTGGAAAAAAAAAACATTTTTTTTCCAGAACAACAACAACAAAAATCAGTCGATCAGAGATTCTGTTATGATCGAGTAAGCGAGAAGAGGTTATGCCAGCAAGTTGAGTCTAATTAATTATGAATTTATTAAACGCACAAGTCAAGAGTAGGCAAACGCCAGAAAAACTCTTGGCAAATTGGTGCAGTTTGTGACAAGCTTTTATAGGTAAAATTTACAGCATTGGCTACGTAGTAACTTAGTGACCATAGCAACTATTAACTAACAACTTGGCAACCAAAATGGGAACTTTTGATTGTTAGGGAGCTTTGATTAATTTCATGTGCTAGGTATAGCCAGTGCTCAGAAAGTCCCTGGAGTTCTGCCATTAAGATATAGTTTAAGGTAGTTACATAAAGACAAGGAAGAAGAATCATCATATAACGGAGTTACCTTGGTTAGGTCACTAAGAGAATATAAGAACAAACTATGAAAATGTCAAACGTAACATTAAGCATACAATTACATGGAAGCTATGGCAAAGGAGTTCTGTAATGGTCAGCAGGCAACAGTCAGCATAACCTGCCCTAAGGAGACAAAGCTGGGGGTCTGCGGTCATGGGAACGTTACTGTAATCACACGTAGGCATTGATTTTTAGGTCAGGCAGGTAACTAAGATGAAAGTTTTAAACAAAATGGAGTAAGCTGGTTAATATTACTTTGCTAGCAATTTGACTTTATTAACTGATTTAGCTTATTTCAATTCTAGTACTCCAACTAAAAAATTAATGTCTGAGATTGATTAAAAAATCATTACTAGGCTGGGTGTGGTGGTTCACATCTATAATCCCAGCACTTTGGAAGGCAGGAGGATTGCTTGAGCCCGGGAGTTTGAGACCAGCTTGGGCAACATAGTGAGATCTTGTCTCTACAAAAAGATTTAAAAAAAAAATAGCTGGGCCTGGTGGCATGTGCCTGTAGTCCCAGCTCCTCAGAGGTTGAGGAGGGAAGATTGACTGGGCCTGAGCCCAGGAGATCATGCCACTGCAATTCAGCCTGGGCAAACAGAGTAAGACCCTGACTCAAAAAAAAAGAAAAAAAAAAAAGAAAAAAGTCATTACTAGTCTGTGATCTTCATTGCATCTTCCATTTTAAAAAACATTTTTTATTATGGAAAATTTCAAATCTAAACATAAACAGATAAAATGAACCCCTGTGTACCCACCTCCCAGCTTCTACAAGTAGCCAATTCAGTTTCACTCTTATAGTAACTCTGCCCACAGACTCCCTCCTCCTCCAGCTGGATTGTTTTGAAGTAAACGCCAGACATCATCTTTCATCTGTAAATATTTCAGTAGATGTCTTTAAAAGATTAGGACATGCTTTTCAAAAAACGTAACCACTACATTATTATCCGACCTAAAAAATGAACCCTAAGTCCTCAGTATCATCAAATATCTTCAGTGTTCAAATTTCCTCCTTTTCCTGACTGTCTTTATAAATGTACATATTTTTAGTCTTTTGAACCAGGATCTGAATAAGGTCCACACATTACAGTTGGATCATCCCTAAGTCTCTTTATGCGGGGGTGGGGTGGGGGGGTTTCCTTCCCTTGCTTTTCCTATTTTTTTTCCTACTTTGTGATTTATTCATCAAAGAAACTAGGTTGTTGATTCTGCTGGGTTTTCCACAGTCTGGATTTTGCTGATTGCAGCCCTGAGGTGTTCTGATACCCACCCCTCTGTCCTCTGCGTTTAATCTAATCACGAAAGTCCGAAGCCCTATCAGATTCAGGCTGAGTTTTTGGCAAGATCACTTCATGAGTGATGGTGTGTCCTCCTTTGGGGACATGTTTTATCTGACAGCCTCTTTCTTAGATTATATCATTGCTTAGTTTGCACAAGATGACACCCTAAATCTATGATTTCTTCTGTGTTTATTAGCTGGAAGAGGTCTGCAGAGAGAAATGACCCTATTTGGTTATTCTGAGAAAACATTTATTCAGAAAAGGTAGGATGAATGTTTGATTTTATTGTCTATTTTTTTAAAAAACCAATTTTCAAAATCATGAGTTTCAGTCCATTGCTGTCATTATTCCCAATGATGCTCACATTGTCCTCTCTTAAGAAGGCAGGTTTTTAATGAGGATCTTGGAAAAAGACACCAACCAATGGAATCTGCCAGGATGAATTTGCAGGGGAGACTTCCCAATACTGGGGCTTCCATTCGACTTAATACTTCAACAGTCAGCCTAACCCTACTCATTATTTTTATTTTTATTTTTTTGAGTTGGAGTCTCACTCTGTCACCCAGACTGGAGTGCAGTGGCCGCTCCCGGCTACCGCAGCCTCGACCTGCTGGGCTCCGGCGATCCTTCCGCCTCAGCCTTCCAAGTAGCCAGAATTACAGGCGCGCACTACCACGCCCGGCTAACGTTTTGATTTATTGTAGCGATGAGGTCTCGTCAAGTTGCCCAGGCGGGTCTCGAACCCGCGGGCTCAGGCAATCCACTCACCTCGGCCTCCCAAAGCGCGGGATTACAGGCTGAGCCACCGCGCCGGCCCAACTCATTATTGACATGTTAAACACCCAGGGGGGATCTTACAAAGACTGTTATACCGCAAATGTTTGATCCTTGTTTTGAACCAGCCTCTGAATAAAGTAACTCACCTTTCATACTATCATTACCCTGCTGTGTAAAATTCAGCAATTTGCACAAATAACTTACTAACAGGAAAAAGGGTGTGGATTATACGATATTCAAGGCCATTGTTAGTTTGTGCAAGTTGACTGGCTCTTCAAACTGCCACACAAAACTATGTGCTTGGATTTGGTACTTAAATGACATCTTTGGAGTGAAAACGATCACTAATATAATAAATAACTAACAAGAAACCTGATTTTATTGCATTATGTTCTGATTTTATTATGAATCATTTTGCCAAAATGATACACTTTGGGGAAAGTTCCAAAATGTCTCCATAATGCTGTATTATGGGCTGGTTCTGTTATTTTTGAAATTTGAATCTAACTAGAACACAAAAGTCATTTCCTGAATTTTGAAATACTATAAATTTAAACTGAGAAGCAGCTGTTCATATCTTTAATGCATTCTCTTTGCCATCTGACAAAATCATGCCTCGGTAATTGCTGTAACACTGATCAGTTTATTTAATTTAAATACTGTTCTTAACTACTTTTTCCTTTGAAATAGATGAGGATCCATGAAGCAGTCCTTTGAACCCAATATGACTTATTTCCTGCCTTGATATGAAGCACAAATCCCAGCTACTAATAATCCAGTGACATGGGAAAGAAATTCCTAACCATGAAGTTATATCACCCTGAAACTTTTATTGTGGGAAATCCTTCCTTCCGGAGTCAAAGTGTTGGCTGGATTCTCCAAAGCCCAACCTAACAAAAACATTTTGTTTTGTGGCAGAACATCCTCTGCTGTGAAACAGTATTTCTGACACAACTGTTTCTGTAATTTTGATGTGGCATCTGCAGTGTTTAGCTAAAAGGAAATTAGTCCTTTCCCTTAATTTGCAATGCTTTATGTAAGTGATAAACTTTCACTCCAGTTTATTATGGAATGGCTGATGGGTGCTTTGAGCCACCAAGACAGATGATAACTCAACTGTATGAAAATTAGTCTTTTCCTACTTAAAATATTGTTTGGTCTGACATTTTTTGATATAATACCTTTGAAAAAGAAGCTCAAATCCATTAAGGCTCGTGATTCTTCTTTGCAACTGTAATAACATTTCAGCTAAATAAAAGAGTCATACTTGCTTGCAGTTGATGTAAGATTGGCTGTTGACTTTCCGTATGCCAAGCTTGTTCCGGAAAAGACATGATGCTCTAATGGCAAATTTCTAAAAATTCCTATATCGTGTCTAATTCTCAAATGTGATAAGCAGCAAATTGCATATATAGTTTTTATTTTGGAACGCAGTCAACTTTTGTTGATCAGTAGCTACCAGACGCAGCTTCTTCTATTAAGATGTAGCAGGCAACTTGAACAGAATGCATGGATTCATTCTCCTACAATTGAGCAACTGACTCAGTATGGCAGGAAAGTCAGAAGAAATCAACATGATCAGGAAACGAGATCTCACAACCTGGGTACTGCATGCAGCCCCCACTTCTGCCAGCTGTGCACCTGGGGGCAGGGGCCGGGTAGGGGACGCTGCCGGGGACCTGTCATCCTAATGGGTGCATCTCCTGCAGGGCTACTCTTTGCCACCCTCTACAGAAGTCCTGGCACCGCTTTCCAGAAAACTAGTGGTCCCTCCCCCAGTCTTCGCAACCCATCCAACCGCAGGAAGGCTGTGCTGTGCGCTCCTGGATGGCTGAGCTCTTAGTCCCTGGGTAGCCAGGTCTGGCAAACAGGTCGTGGGGTATGCTTGGCAAAGATAGGCACTGTCGTCCAACTCTGGCTGTAACTCCTCAACCCACCTTCGCACCATGTGTCTTCAGATGCTGGGCTCTGCAAAAAAGGACAACAATTTCTACTGTCTCCCTGGGCCCCACTCCCCGTTGGACGCTGTCTGGCCTCCACCACCTCATGTCCTACCCTTCTTGCTGCCTGCATTGCTGGAAGCCTGAGGCCTCAGTGATAATGACAGAAGGGTGAGCTCTACTGTTTTCTTTCCCATAACAAAGTACCACTCAGAGGGCTTCAACACCAGAAATTTGCTTTCTGTCCATTCTGAAGGCTGGAAGTCTTAGATCAAGGTATGGGCAGGGCTGGCAATTTCTGAGGCCTCTCTCCTTGGCTTGCAGTCGGCTGCCTATTCCTTGTGTCTTCACATAGCTGTCCCTCTGTGTGTGACTGTGTCTTAATCTCCTTACAAGGACCCCAGTCCTGTTGGATTAAGAACCGCTCTAACCAGTCTTCTTTAAAGACTCTATATTCAAATGCAGTCACATTCTGAGGTCCTGGGATTTAGGACTTCAATATGTAAATTTTGGAGGAAATACAACTCACTCCCAACACCTATGATAGATCCCTTTTGGTCTCTATAACCCCAAGAGGTTCTGCTGCTCTCATCCAACTCTGACTAATACAATAGCATATTTTTTGTGTCTTCTTATTTTTACTCAGTTTTGTGCTTCTGTGTATTTAGGGGTGGGGATAGGGAAGGCATTTGATTTAAAGAGCTGTGTGCTCCTCTGGGACAACTTCTCCTCTTGTCATTCACTCAGAAAACCCTTGTTGAGCACTCACTGTGTGCCAAGCCCTGTGCTGGACCTGGAGTACTAAGCAGTCAAGAAGACAGCCCAGACCCTTGCTCTCATGAAGACTGCATTCTACTAGGGCAGGCAGACAATAAGCCACAAACAGATGAGCGTATGAGATAACTCGGGTCCAGATGAATAACGTGAAGACAAGGGAGTCAGCCAGGTAAAGATTCAGGGAAAGAGTCCCCAGGTGGAGGAGGCTGGGTGTGGCCAAGAAATGGCAAAAAACAGAACCCTAGGTGAACCTGCAGTTGCTTTACAGTTCAGAGTCTAGATTTTTCTTTTTTTTTTTGAGTCAGGGTCTCATTCTATTGCCCAGGCTGGAGTGTAGTGGCACCATCATGGCTCACCGAAGCCTCGACCTCCTGGGCTTAGGTCCTTCCACCTCAATCTCCCAAGTATCTGGGACTATAGGTGTGTGCCACCATGCTCGGCTACTTTTTAAAATTTTTGTAGCGACAAGGTCTTGCTATTTTGCCTAGGCTGGTGTTGAACTCCTTGGTTCAAACAATGGGGCTCAACTTTGGGGACTCCCAAAGTGTTGGGGTTACAGGCTGAGCCACCGTGCCCAGCCCAGAGTCTAGATTTGATCTTCAGAGTGCTCTCAGTGAGAGAGTCACATCTGATTTGTACTTTTAACAGGTGACTCTGAATGGATACAAAGTTTCAGTTTTGTAAGATGAAACTTTCTGGAGATGGATAGTGGTGAGGGCCGCATAACAATGTGAGTATACCTTCCTTTACTAAACTGTAAAAATGGTTATGATGATAAATTTTATGTGATCATGTGCATTTTACCACAATTAAAAAAATCGAAATGTAAACTTGACCCATACATGTACTTACCCATTAATTGATTGCTTTTCTCCTCCGATTTGGGGAGTGAAGGAAGAAATGAGATAAAGGATAACTTCAAGAGAGTATGCAGAGAATGATTAATCTCCATCCATGATAAGGTACAATAAAAGGACTTTTATTATCCTGAAAAAGTCATAATACCAAATATTTTCATCATTAAAATAAATGTATGGTCTAAACTCATTTTTAGGTACACGTCTAATTTTAAACATTTTCATTAATAAGAGGCATATTATCCATTGATAGTATTTATTTATTTATATTTATATTTTTACTTATATTTTGAGTCAGGGGCCTGTCTCTGTCACCCAGGCTGGAGGGCAGTGGCACCATCATGGATCACTGCAATCTTGATCTCCTGGACTCAGGTGATCCTCCCATCTCAGCTTTCTGAGTAGCTAGGACTACAGGTAAGTGCCACCACATTTGGATAATTTTTTTTTTTTTTTTGTGGAGATGAAGTCTCTCTATGTTGTCCAGATTGGTCTTGAACTCCTGGGCTCAGGCAATTCTCTCGACTCAGTCTCCTTAAGTGCTGGTATTACAGGTGTAAGCCACTACACCCAGTCCATTGGTACTATTTAAAATATTAACAGTGAAAAGCATGAGGCTGAGCATGGTGGCTCACACTTGTAATCTTGGCACTTTGGGAGGTTGAGGCAGCAGGATGGCTTCAGCCCAAGAGTTTGAGACTGCAGTGAGATATGACTGTGCCACTGCACTCCAGCCTGGGTGACAGAGCAAGACTCTGTCTCAAAAAACAAAAACCAACCAAACAAAAAACCTAAAAAAAAAAAAAAAAACCCCAAAAGGCAAAAAACAAAAAACACACATGAGAAAATTTAGCTATATATAACAAGTGGGAGGAGGTTTGCCACCTTGTTCACAGGAGAAAGTACCTGGCTTTCTTACAGGCTCTAGAATTCATAACAATAGTAAAGGATAGTTGGTAATTTTGGAAATTGGTAACTTTTAAAATGTTATTTGGTGAAGCTGGAGGAAGGATGCCATCTGTAGCATCTGCAACTGTTCTATAAGTCTACAATGATTCCAAAATAGAAAGTACATTTTTTTTTTTTGAGTTGGAGTCTCACTCTGTCACCCAGGCTGGAGGGCAGTGGCATGCTCCTGGTCACTGCAGCCTCGACCGGCTGGCGATTCTTTCGCCTCAGGCTTCCAAGTAACTGGAACTACAGGCATGCGCCACCATGCCT
>CAUYQG010056709.1:0-54201 GCA_963574415.1 Tarsius wallacei | reverse complement strand
TATAAAAAACTTAACAGCAAAAAAAAATCTCAATAACCCAGTTTAAAAATGTGCAAAAACCTTTAATAGATATTTCTCTAAAAAAGACATACAAATGGCCAAAAAGTATATGAAAAAATGTGCAACATCACGAACCATTGGGGAAATACAAATCAAAACCACAATAAAATATTTCAAATGGCTATTTACAAAAAGATAACAAGTGCTGGCAAGGATGTGAAGAAAAGGGACGACTTATACACTGTTGGTGGGAATGTAAATCTGTGCAGCCATTATGGAAAACAGCACGACAATGTCTCAGACTAAAAGTAGAAAGCTCGCTGGGCTCGGTGGCTCAGCCTGTAATCCCGCAATTTGGGAGGCTGAGGTGAGTGGATTGCCTAAGCCCACGGGTTCGAGACCCGCCTGGGCAACTTGGCGAGACCTCATCTCTACAATAAATCAAAAAATTAGCCGGGCGTGGTAGCGCCCGCCTGTAGTTCCAGCTCCTTGGAAGGCTGAGGCGGAAGGATCACCGGAGCCCAGCAGGTCGAGGCTGCAGTTGCCGAGAGCGGCCACTGCACTCCATCCAGTCTGGGCAACAGAGTGAGACTCCAACTCAAAAAAAAAGCTCTTGGTGGTTCCACGCATGCCAGTGCTCTCCAATGCCGTTGCAGACACCACCATAACAGTTAACATCACTTTTTTGGTACAGCCACAGGTATAACCAGAAGGAAGTGTACACTAAAATCATCCTTCAACTAGCAACTATATATCCTTGTGGAATTTGCTGTAAGCCGTACTTTTGCCCAACTTTTGCAGAAAGAGTTTTCCATCCAATATTCATTCTTTTTTCTTTGATTACAGTAAAAAGCAATTTTATTTGAAATGGTAATGAACCAGGCCCAAAGGGTATCTTTCCCAGCCTCTCTTGCAGCCAGGCATGGTCACAAGACTGAGTTCTGACTAGCACAACAGAAATCGACTTCTGGGAAGGTTTTTTTTTCAGGAGCTGATACAATGGGGAGATGCCTCCCTTTTGTCTTTTCTGCTGCCTGGAACAAGGATGTGGTGATGGGACTCACAGCACCATCTTGGAGCAGGAGGTGGTCTTAAGGCTAAGGATGGTAGAGCAGAGAGAAGGAGACAGAGTTCCTGATCACCTGGGGAAGCCACCACTGTATTCTTGGACTACTTACTTCTAGACTTCAAAGTGCTTAGGTCACTGTTATTTGGGGTTTTCTGTAACCCATAGGGAAACCTAGTCATGGCGCAGTAGCTATGAGCCTGCCTCCCTCTGTCACTATGGGACTGATCTTGTTCCCAGTGGCAGAGTACAGCTTCTCCCCGCCATCGGAGAAAGTCAAGTAGCACATCTAGACTCTTCAGAGCCTCTTTCCAAGAGAACCAGGACCCAGAGAGAAGTCAGTCTTTCCTTACTCACTGTCTATGGATGGCATAATTGCCAACTCTTCGCCTCCTGAAAAAGCTGCTTTTTTTGCAGGATAATTGCGAGTTATAATGATTATTCTCTCAGACCCTACTCTTTGCCCACAGGGGTGGCTGGCCCCAGCTGATGCTGCCAGTCGTAAGCACATCAGGGTCAAGTTTCAGCCACGGCTCAGCTCCTTCATCTGATTAATGGGGAAATTTTTAAACAAACATAAACCACGAATGGTTTGAAAATATACTGTTATGTATTAGTACCAGAGCACTTCTTAAATTTCATTTTCTTGGCTCATCTTATCCGTATGTGCATCTTTTTAGATACACAGCAGCACATGTATTCAAACCCAGAAATGCATACACAGACTTGTGCATTGTTACACATTCATACACAAATAGGTCTTTATACATTCTACTACATCAACATACACACCCTTGAGCATATCCTCTGGCAACTTATCACACAACTCAAAGAAATATGGAATGAGGATTAGTGAATAGAAAACACAAAGAATGGAAAAGGCAGAGCAGCAGAAGAGACTGGGCAGGTACATAGGGACACTGTGTTTGGTGGCAGAGAAAATAGTTCTATGAACTTGCAGTTTGAGACCGGTGAGAAGGGGTAGTGAGCCTTGAAAAGCTAGGGAAGTGGGGCTTTTAGTCACCATCGCATCACTGTTGGCACCTGATAACGAGCAAAGCATCCCCCATGGTACTCATGTTGATGGAGCAGCAACGGTGTGAATTTTGTATGGGCTACAGGGACAGACTCAGTGAGAGGCTGTTAGGGAGATGGGCTCGATATACAGGCCATCAGCTGCTAAGCTGGTCTGTGTCAACCTGGCCATCTCACTGGTCACTATTATGAGCTGTCAGAAACTCCTTGGTAGTTGTAGGCAACTGAAATCTTGTTTCTCAGCCCTATTGTAGGCGCCCGGTAAGATTTGAAATCTGACTGAATGGTCAATACACTCTGCACAGACCCTTGAAAAGGCTGTCTGATCCTCACTGGTTATGCACAAGGAAGCAAAGTGGCCCCTTGGATCCAGGAGAGTGCCAGTTCCGGGAGACAGGCAGTGGGAAAGGGGAGCTTAAGCTGAGATAAAGGTCCTCTGTGGTGACCTCTCACCCCTGGCCTAGCAGCTGGGTTGGGCTTACATCTCTGAGAAGGTAAAGATGTTCTAGGATTGTATCCAAGAAACAAGACATCTATGACTTCCCTGGAGAGGCTTCTCTAGAGATAGGGGCAGACAGGCAGACCAAGGCTGTTGTTTGGGTATGTTTTCATTTTGTTTTTCTTTCCATATTTTCACTTTTCTCCCCATTTCTGGCATTTGAACTCGTCAAATGTCGTACTTGTATGTACTTACCGCAACCCAGTCCTGCTGTCGTGTAGCCAAATTATACACATTTAGGTCTTTTCATCTTTCTTTATAAACCAGTCTCTCTAGTCTATTTAATCATTTTGGCAGTTCTTTTCTGAATTCCACCCAATTTAAAAATAAGCTACATTCCCCACCCCTGTGGATTTAAAAGCAGGCTGTTATAAACCCATACATAACTCTAGTTTTGGTCTGAAACTCATAGAGGAAAGACATCCCCATGCCTTTAAATTCTTTATTCCCTGTTTCCCTAGTCAGTGACAGACTGTGAAAAACCAGTGAAGGCAGGGAAAGGGAAAAGAACTTGCCAGCCAGAGCAGGAGGCCATTTTAATTGTGCTGGGGTTTGTTTTTAAATTTCCTTATTGACAGATGGATATAAGTGATGGTCACTCCCCCTTTAGAATTCAACAGATGCAAAGCATGTACCAGGGCAAAGTATTCCTTCTATTCCTGTCACCTGGTCGACTCAACTCTGACGAAACAACCAATGTTACTTACGTCTATGTGTATCATTCCAGACATATTGTGTTCATTTACAACAAGATATGTATTTATATCTGTGTGCGCGTGACTCTCTTCCATTTTTATACAAATGATAATATATTCTATGTGTTTCTTTCCTCCCGCTTTTTGTCTTTGCAGTATATTTTAGTGACTTGGAGGTTGGTCCATATCCGTACATACATTGCTCCTTTAGTTCTTTTTAGGGCTACATATAGTATCTATAACATAAATGTGATATAATTTTGTACTTAGCAATTAATGAGCATTAAGATTCTTTTCCATTTTTTTATAATGACTGCCAATAAACATCCAGGGATCTTACCAATTTTTTTTTTCTTTTTTCACATTAATTTCATTAAAAAATAAAATTATATAAGCACACATAGCAGTTTATTTGTCAACATATTATATGTATCAACAATCAAGTTGACAATGTTTCATACATTTTGTTGTATAATTTTAACATCATACCAGGAGACAATCCACTGTGCTGACAGTTTTGGGACTTTAAAATCTTCGCATTTATTTTAAAGATTAAAGATTTTGTTTGTATTTATTTAAAGATTAAAATCTTTAAATACGTGTAGAGGACTGAAATGAAAAAAGACGCAAGAATGAATGAGAAAACTGAAAACATTAGGTGCAAAAATCAACATAAAAAAAGTTAAACAGTTTGTCTCCGGTAATTTCTGCTAAAAATATTCAGTAGATTGGCTATATAAATTCTCACAAAACAAACATGAAATCATCTGATTGCAATTTTTTTTAACTGATGATGTCTCACTGAGTAACTTTATACATTTTGTACAAGTGTGAATAGATACGTGGATAAAGTTTCTGGGTTAAAAGTGGGAGCGTCAGCAGCATGATAGCCGCTATCAACTTACACACCCACCAATAATATGTGAGAATACCTGTTTCCCTATTCCCACACGCATACAAAATCTTCAGAACTTTGACAGTCTAATAGGGGAGAAAAAGTGAGTCATTTGTGTTAATTTATCATGAGTGAGGTTGGGTTTGTTTTTTTTTCTATCAATTTAAGAGCCATTTAAATTTCCTTTCTAGTGGACAGTTCGTTTCCTTTTTAAATATTTCTGTTGAGCTATTGGTCTTCTGCTGGTTTGGAGGCACTCTTATACATTATGGAAACTAGCTCCTTGTAATAAGTTGTGAATATATTTTCCTGTTTGTCATTATAAAGGTGCATGTATCTGTCTGCAAATATAATTTCCTGTATTTAATTACATAGATAAATACATTCAAATTTTATTTAATGGTTCCTGGGTTTCGGTTTTGTGGCATACTTAGACAGATTTTTCCCACGTTGAGATTAAAAAAAAAAAAAAACTCATGGTTTCTTCTAGTACTTATATAAATAAAAAGTAAATAAAACTTTATGTTTTTCCAGATGGCTACACAGTTGTCCCCACATTATTTATTGAACAACCTATCTTTTATCCATAAATTTGAAATATTACCTTTATAATACATAAAATATCTCTTATGTTTGTGCCTCTTTCTAGAACTTCTAGTCTCTTTTATTTATCTGTCAGTTAAAATGATGTGTCAGTATCACATTGTTTTAATTATCTATAGCTTTACAGATGCTATTATCTAATGCAAATCCAACCTTTCTGTTAAAAATTTAAAGTATACGTTAACATACTGGGAAACTGGTTCAAATGAGTAGTTTTACTCTATTGAAGATTAGCTGTATCTGTAAGACACTTCCATTCCCACTGCTTATTTACTGGAGAGGGACTAAGCGCCTAAATAGTTTGGTCCTTATGATTAAATCAGTCAGCTTCATGGGTGAGTCCTATCTATAGAATTCAAAGTCAACCCTAGATGGAAAGAGGCAAAGTTTATTCTTAATCACATCCTCTGTGAAGTGGTGTTTGACAAGTGTCATCCGTCAGCATTTAGCTGACCTTGCTTCTTATTTTGCTAAAGCCCTTTTTCAAATTTCAGAATGTCACACACATATAGAACAGTATATGAAATTTAAATGTACTGCATAACAAATAATTATAAGGTAAATAATATGTAACCTCTGTTCACATAAAGAAATAACACATAACCAGCCCCCGACATCAATGTATCCCTTTCTGATCACAATCTTTCCCTTCTTTGTTTTTCTTCGTAATTTTGCCACCTATGAATATGTTCCTTCTTAAGATAGTTTAGGAATTTTTCTATCCTATGGTTAAATTTTACATAAATGTAATGACACTGTATCTATTCTTTTGTGTCTGACTTCTTTAAGTTTTGTCAGGTTTATCGATGCTGTTGTTATATAATATTTCATTGTATGAATATAACACAATTTACTTATTCTACTATTGATGAACAGATGGGTTATTTTAGTTCGGGGAAAATATAAACCATGTTGCTGTGAGCATACTTGTACAGATGTCGTGGTGGACAAATGTTGGGGTAACTCTTGCTTAAATACCCAGGAGCAGAATTCTGGGTCATAGAGTACATGTAACTTGAAAGTTAACGATTTTTCAAAGGTGTTGCACTACTTTTCGCTCCCACTTACAGAGTGTGAGAGCTCCTGGGGCCTCCTATCCTTGCCATACCTAATATTATCAGACTGACTCTGCTGTGAAACTTGAGTCTATGGTGGAATTTCGTTGTGGCTTTAATTTGCATTTCCTTAGGGTTGAGAACCTGAGAATAGGATAATTGGCCTATTTCTCTCTTGTGAATGACCTCTTTACGTTTTCTGCTCATTTCCTTGTTTATTTTTTTTCTCTTATATTCTGGATACTATTTTTCTCCCCTCGGAAAAAATTATCCTCCGCCTTGTTTTTGACCAAAGAGTTCCATTTGTTGTTAGTACTAGGATACTGTTCATTTGTCCATTAAATGTGCTGTAGCTACATCCTCCAGTTCTCTGGTTTGTTCTTTTTCATTCTTTAAGGTTTATCCTGCTGAATAAGTTCTAAATTTTAATGCGTCAGCTTATCAATATTTTCTTTTTATAGTTCGTGCTTTTGTGTAAGGGTTAATAAATATTCTTTTTACGGAGGTCGGGAAGATATTCTCCTATATTATCAAAAAGCTTTAAAATTTTGCCTTTTGCATTCAGGTTTATGAACTGAATTTTGAAGCAGGAATACAGTTTTTATTCCCTTCTTCCCTCCCCTGCTGTAGGCGTAGTGAATTTTTCCAGTACCATTTATGAAAAGATGTAGCTTTGCCCATTGCCCTGCAGTTTCCTTTTGTTTAAAAGTCAAGTTCCTCTGTACAAATGAGACTGCTTCTGGAATCTCTGTTTTGTTCCATTGAGTTACTTATCTAATCCTACTCCAGCAGCATTTCTTAAGTACTATAGCTTTATAATAAGCCTCGATGATTTGGTAGAAATTTGTTCCTCTTTATGAGTATCTTGGTTATTCTTGGCCTCTCACAATTTATTATGGATCATAGAATCAGTTTGTAAAATCACACATACAAACTCACAGAAACATATGTGTGCACATGTGCATACGCACCTACAAAAACTTTATGGAATTTGATTGAAACTAAGGCAATTTGGGATATCTGACATCTTTATAACACTGAATTTTCCAAATCATGAACAGCATATATTTGTTCATTTATTTAGGCTTCTTTAATGTCTCTCAACAAAATGTTATAATGTTTTCCTCAGAGTTCTTGTACATGTTTTGTCAGATATGCCTAATTAATTAATTTTTAAAAGGCTATTCAAATGGTTTCCTTTGTATATTTTTATTTTCAATTGCTTGTTACTGGTATATAGAAGTAAAGATAATTTTTTCTGTGTTGGTTGTGTATTCATTTAAACTCTTGTTAAGTTTATCTGCAGATAATTTTTTTTACATATACAATCATGTCATCTAATAACATTTTTTTCTATTCTTTTTTTACCTATTATTTCTTTTTCCTGCCTAATTGTACTGGTTAAGACCACAAATGCAAAAAGGACATAGAAGATAGGCTATAGTAGACATCCTTACTTGTTACCCACCTCAAGGAAAAGCTTTTAAGATGTCACTTTTTTATATGATTTTGATGTATGTTTCTTTGTCACATTAAAAAGGTTTTCTTTTTATCATCAGTAGAAGTTGCATGTTGTCAAATACTTTTTCTGCATCTATTGAGATGATCACATGATTTTCTCCTTTAATGTTTATGTTAGGAAATTACATCAATGGGTCATTTTATTTTATTTTTTCCTTTTGAGTTGTCGCCCAGGCTGGAGTGCAGTGGCCTACTCACGGCCACCACAGCCTCGACCTGCTGGGCTCAGGTGATCCTTCCACCTCAGCCTTCTAGGTGGCTAGAACTACAGGTGTGTGCCACCACCCTGGCTAATTTTTTGATTTATTGTAGAGATGAGGTCTCGCCAAGCTGCCCCGGCTGGTCTCAAACCCATGGGCTCAGGCAATCCTCTCACCTCGGCTTCCCAAAGTGCTGGGATTATAGGAGTGCGCCATCGCGCCTCGCCAGTGGGTTACTTTAATGCTAAATCAATTCTGCAGTCCAGGGATAACCCCAACTTGCTCATTGCGTATTGCCTTTTTGATAGATTGCTAAACCAATACTGTATTTGCTTAGGATTTTCTTATCTATGCTCAGAAATTACTTTGGTATGTATTTTCCTTTCTTGAATTGGTTTTGTTACCTTGTGTTATCAATGTTATTCTAGCTTCATTTAGTGAGTTGGGTTATACAGTCAGTGCTTCGTATCAGTGTTTCATATCCAAGGATTCAACCAACCTCAGATGAAAATTTCTTTAAAAATTGGGTCTGCACTGAACATTCAGACTCTTTTTCTTTTCATTATTCCCTAAACAATACAGCATAACAACTATTTACATAGCAATTATATTGTATCCGATATTATAAGTAATCTAGAGGTAATTTAGAGTATAAGAGAAGATGATTATAACACTCATGACATGCAAATACTTCCATTTTATATGCATACATATGTAAATATATGGCATTTTTAATATCAGGGCCTTGAGCAACCGTAGATTTTGGTATCCATAGGAGGTCCTGGAACAAACCCTCCATGGATTTGGGACAACTGTATATATTCTTTTTCTATTTCTGGAAGAGTGCAAGAACAGAATTACTTCTTCCAAGAACCCAAGCTGTATCCATCCTCCAGCTCATCCTCTTGTCTTCCTTATCTTTGCTTGCATTTACTTCCTACTGGCCCACTCAAATAGAAGGCACAGAGCTTATTTTTGTTATATCACCTCATTCCTTCTCATCCATTTGCCTTAGTTCAGATTTCCTTGCCATGCAGCTATACTGTGACAGTAACTTCATAACTATGTCTGCTTTCTGTCTTTATCACTTCCAAGATATCTTTGACATCAGTACCAGAGTATCCCAAAGTAAAAATCTGCTTATTTTTCTTCCACATTTTGAGCCCTTGAAGGTTCTTCATTGCCAACAAGGAAGACAACAAAAAGTCTGACTTCCCTCCCCTCCAACCATCCCTTATCACCTCTTAAACCGCAAGCTCTTAGAACCATTTCTCTGTCCCCAGACACAATGTCTCCATGTTTTCATACCTCTGGGCTTTTGCGTATGTTTTACTCCTGCCACGAATCATTTTCATTCTTTTTATGTTTGGACATTTTCTGATAATATTCTTAGATTAGGTCTAATGGCACCTACTTTACGAAGCCCTTTTCAGCTTCTTTATTAGTCATTCCCTGCTCCCATGGCAAACTGACATTGTACTTATCTTTCCACTGTAACATTTGTCACAGTTTATTTAAATTATCCGTTTGCTTGCCTGTCTCCCCACTCAGCTCTGGGCTTACTGATGTTAGATTCATATCTTACTGAGTCTTCCAGTCTCGGTATCAGGCATATAAATTTTGTTCTGTGAGATGTGAGAGATAACAAACATCTTTGGAAAATATTTTAATTGCATCTCAGGTATAGTTGCTAAAACATGGGCTTGTTATACTCTATCCAATTGATAAAAACAAACAAACGTACAAACAAAACTCTTCTGTTGGATTTTGTGTGAGATTTTTCCTCAGTACCTTTTATATCTGAATCACCTTGCTTAATGGTCCACATTTAGAACAGGCAAGTAATAAACAGTGAAAGGAGGGACCCCAAGAAACTTAGAATGTACTTAGTTTGCAGTTTGCCTCAGCATAACCATTTTTGTTTAGACTGACATACTTTGAATCTAGCACAGGTTAGATATAGATAGATAAATTTCCAATAGACAAGTTTTAAGAAGCATTCAGACATTTTACTGCAGGTCAAGCTGGCAACCCCCCTCACCCCCTCGGCAAATCTCCATCAGACGCAAGACAAGGACAGTCCAAGTCCAACCATTCAATTCATGGGTTAGCATAATAATCTCTAACAAACTTTCAGGTTCCTTGTGGAAGGCGGAAGGTCAAAGATCACCCCTTAGATGGCCAAAGCCGTAGAAATGATAATAAGACCTTCTAACTAAGGAGCTTGTGGATTGGAAACCTCTAACACGTCTCTTGCAGGAAAAACCCCTCCCCTTGTCTCCTCGCATCTCTCCACCAGCACGGCAGCAATCATGTGACTAACCAACCCATCTGCCTGCTGTCCATCACCTGAGATCAGTACCTGCGCTTGCCTACCCCTTTATGATGACATGGAACAGACTACCAACCAATCACCTCAATGATCTTCCCCTATCAAAGGAAAGGATTAAAAGGACTCAGCCTCAAGCTTCCAGTAGTCATTGCCTTGCTAAGCTATGGTGTGGTCACGTGCTCTTTGGGCTACGGCCAGGCCACATTTCCTGGCTTTGGCCCCCTCCCCTACCTTGGGGAGGTGAATCCCCTGTCTCTGTCTCACTTACTTTTCTAATCTAACTTCTGTGCAATTCTTTGCATCTTTCACGTGGCACCCCATCGCATACCAGACACACCTGCACTCCCCGTGGGCCTGACTTTACATTCTGGAGGCCCCGTTGGGAGTGTGACCTAACAAACAGTAAACTTGGGTCGTTTGATCAACCAGTTATTTTAGGTGGTCTTTTCAGGAAGCGAATCATTGACAAAAATTTGATTATCAGTTAGACACAGCTAAAGAGAGTATTAACCTGGAATAAAATACTGGCCAGCAAAGCTTTTCAGTAAAGGGCCAGACAGTAAATAGTTTAGGTTTTGCAGGCCCAGTCTCTGTTACAACTACTCAATTCTGCTAATGCAGCAGAAAAAGAGTCATAGGCAATGCAAAGCTTGACTAGGTACTAATAACACTTTTGTTTGTATTTACTGACATTTGAATTTTATGTAAATTTTCATGTTGTCACAAAACATCCTAAAAGTAATTCTTAATTCTTTGGCCACACAAAAAGAAGTTTTGTGTCAGATTTAGCCCTTGGGTTGTGGTCATTGGCTCCCAAACTAGAAAATGGTTCAAAAGACTATTACCTAGAAATACAAATTGAAAAACAAAAAAGTGAAAAAATACATAAGAGATAATAGACATAGAGAATATAGTAGTAAGTTTGAAAATGTTGTTATTGTGAGTCCTATAAGGAAAAGGGGAAGTAGAAAGCAAAGATAAGGCTGAGATTTTTCTAGAACTCATCAAAACACCTCCACAGGCTTAAGAAACCCAGCACTGCCCTAGTGGGTTAAGGATTTTTAAAAATTACACACACAACATATGACTGCAGATTACCAAACAGAGAGAGAGTGAGAGAGAGAGAGAGAGAAATCATGAAAGCACCAGAGGAAAAAAAAATTACAGATTCTCTTTTAAGTTTCTCTTTAAATAAGCTACGGTTAGATTTACAGCTAATTTTTCAAACACATCAATGGAAGCCAGAAAACAGGAAAATGATCATTGCAATTAAAAAGCAAACAAACTGGGTATGGTGGCTCACGTCAGAAATCCCAGCACTTTGGGAGGCGGAGGTGAGAGGACCACCTGAGTCCATGGGTTCGAGACCAGCCTGGGCAACGTGGCAGGACCTGGTCTCTACAATAAATTTTAAAAATTAGTCAGGTGTAGTGGTATGTGCCTGTAGTTCCAGCTACTTGGAAGCCTGAAGCAGAAGGATCTCCCGAGCCCAGCAGGTCGAGGCTCCAGTGGCTGTGAACATGCCATGTCACTCCAGCCTGGGTGACAAAGTGAGACTCCTATTCAAAAAAAAAACAAAAAAACAAAAAATCAAAAAGCCCACCCATAATGTAATTGTTTGTCCAAGAAACTTATGCATTGAATATAAACATGAGCTAAAATTTCAGAAAAACCAGAATTTATCACCAACTGACCACTATTAAAGGACTAAAAGATGTGTTTCAGAGAGGAAAGATATCTCGGGTTAGAAAATCAGAAAAAAAGCTGGAGAGCAGGGAAAATGGTAAAAAATGTAGACAAAGCAAAATGAATATTTACTAAATAGCACCTTTCTGGGTTTTGGAAACTAGAATGAGAACAACAATATATAAATTGGGCCTGATGGCTCATGCCTGTAATCCCACCAACCTGGAAGGCTGAAGTGGCGGGATCATTTGAGCCCAGGCGTTCCAGGCTGCACTGAGTCATGATCATGCCACTGCAGTCCAGCCTGGGCAACAGAGTGAGCCAAACAAACAACAACAACACATCAGATACGAAGGTTTAAATAAACTTATATTGTTCTAATGCCTTTGCATTTTTCAGGTAAATTAAAAGGTATGTATTAATATTAGATTTTGATATAAGGATGATTTCATAGCTGGAGTAACAAATAAAACAATATAAATAGTGTATACCTTCAAAGCAAGAGAAGAACGAATATTTAAAAATAATCCAAAAGAAATTTAAGAAAAAAGGAAAGAAACATAAAGTAGAAGGAAATCACAAAATAAGATATAGATTTAACTCTATCAGTAATTATATTGACTGTTAATGGACTAAATATTTTAGCTAAAGATAAAGATTATAGCAGTGGATTAAAAAACTACAATAAAATGCTATTTGTAAAATAGCTATCTAATATGTAAAAACACAGACAAATTAAAAAGAGGGAAAAAGATACAGCACACAATCATTAACCCAACAAAAGCTTCTATATATATCAGTAACAGATCAAATAACCTTTTGAGCAAAAAGTATTATTTATGATAAAGAGGGTTGCTTCGTAGTAATAAAAAGTTGAATTAACTAGGAAGACAAAAGATTCCTAAATTTGGATGTATCTGTTTGGCTTCACTGGTGGACTCCATCAGAAATTCTTGGAAGAAGTAATTTGTCTTCTCATTATGGGTCATATTTTTCTGCTTCATTGCATAACCGGTAATTTTTTATTAGTCACCACATATTGTTAATTTTACCTTGTGGGTACTAATTATTTTTGAAATACTATAAATATGCTTGAGTTCTATTCTGGTTCATTTGGGTTTTGCTTTTAAGTTTTGTTAGGCAGGACCAGAGCAGCATTTTCTTTTCCCTTATTAGCAAGGCAAAACTCTTTTGAGTACTTTACAGAATGCCCTGTGAACTTTGAAGTGTTTCACTCTGGTTGGTGAGAACAGGAATTATTTCTAGCTCGTTGTGAGGCAATGGTTTACGCACACGGATTTGCTGAGTAGTACTGAGCAAGATTCTGCAGGGGACCCTCTGATGATGTCCACAGTTTTCTCTGCACAACTGTTTTCTCTCTGGTACACCGTGCTGTGAGCTCCAGATGCCTTGGCCTTCTTGGGCTCCAACTCCATTTCTTCAATGTCATGAGATCACTGGGTTCTGGCTGGTTCCCCCTTCCCTCTGCTATGGCCTTGAAGCTTTCTCAGGCAGTGAACTGGGGCAGTCCTAGGATTTATATCATTTGTTTACTGTCTTTCAGGGATCACTGTCATTTGTTACCTGATAGCCAATGTTTTAAAATCATTGCTTCTTTTGCTTTTTTTTTTCTTAGTTGTTTCAGACAGGAAGGTAAATCTGGTGCCTGTTAATTCTTATGCCTTCTTCTAACTCTTTTATTTTTTATATTTATATCTTTAATCCATCTGGAATTTATCTCTGGATGAGAGAAATATAGTTTTAATATTTTTTTCCAGTGGTCAGCCAGTTGCCTAACATCATATTGTGAATACTTCTCTCTTTACCCGGTTTTAAGTGTCACCTTATCATAAATCAAACTTTCATGGATATTTGAGTCTGTTTCCAAACTCTTTATTCTGTTCCATGGATTTTCCGTTGCTTATCTGATGTTAGGCCTTTTTACTTATTGAAGTTCTAAAAGACATTGCATTATCTAGTAGAGTTAATTATTTTTCATTTCTCTATTTGTTCACGGTTGCTGTGAGTATATGTTGTTTTTCTGCATGAATTTTAAGACATTTTCAAATTCCTTCTCAAATATTGCAGACACTACTTATTGGATATATACTTATATCCAAATATTGCATTAAGTCAATAGGACCTAGATAAGTTTGAAGACGGCAAAAAGAATTGGGAGAGTACAAGTTCAATGCCTTCAGTTTTCATAAGAAGCAGGAGACAAAGAATCAAGTTGGGAGAAAGCAGGACAGAGGTGAGATACGGACTAAGAGTAAATGATGAATGTTCCAGGAAATCATATGTTCTGTAAAGAGTGAGGTTATCAGGTCCCAGATAGGAAGAGCTCTTGGGGGTATGCAAAACTCTGATTATCACAGAACTAAAAATGAAGTATTATCAGTGAGTGTTTGTACTTCCAGGTTTTATTTCTCTGAAAACATAAAACACTCTCCAGACGAGTTCCAGAATTAGTATTTGTTGTTGCCAAACCATGGCCTTCTCGAATACATCTCGTGTCATCCAATTCCTTTGAAAATACCTGTCGCTGTAGTTCACTGTTACATCTCCAGTGCCAAACATCCTGCCTGTCCATAGTTGGCACTGAATAAATAATGGTGGAATGAATGAGCTAGTTTAAGAATAACTTCCTGATTTCTGTTTAAGATACTGTTATTTCTGCCAGTCTTCCTTCAGAATCACGGCAGTCTTTATCCAGTCCAAAATCCAAGTAGTTCACCAGTTGCCTGGAAATGTAGAACTTAAATAGGTTTCTTCTGCTACTGCTGCAATGTCTTAAACTATTGTATGAGGAAAGGCTTCATTCAACCTTAGCCTTCTTAAAAACTTCTTTCCAAACTGCCTAAATTATTCATATAAGTAGCCTCATGGGAGAACTACGATTTTTAAAAAAAGAATTTAAGGCGAAAGGGACCTGATTTTGTTCAACCATTCAGAGACATTCATCTCAATAATAAACAAGGGAAGAAGTCCGCATTGTACTAACACGTGATTTGACTCCTAATGAACTGCACACCCCACTATTTGAACCATTCAGTGGTTGTGACAAAGCAGACTCTCTTAGCTAATTTTCCAATAATTTTCTCATGGATTAGATGTAAACAGGCATATGGTTTAGGTTGGTGCAATACCTTCACTCGGCCATTTCAAGGTGATTTCTGAAGAAGAAAAAAAAGTGTGCTCTAGTTTCGGGGACTAAGTTTATTCTTCTTCTGATAGGAAGACAGATTTTAACCACTTAAGGCGGTCTCCATGCAAGGTTCAACAGGAAAAAGAGAATTTAGAAAATTCAGAACCCGCTTAAACAATTTAGATCTTGGCCTGATGAGACCTTTTGTAGGCCACGTAGATTCTCTTGGAGCCAGCTTCCTCCTTTTAAATTTTATTTTATGTTATTTTATTTTAAGGGAAGCAAAGCTTGAAATGCTTTAACACCTCCTTAGAGGCTGTTTGGCTATTACATAGCCCATAAAAGGCAATATTTGGAAGATTTAAGGGGAAGAGAATCAGAAATCCAAAGGTTCAATTTTCTTTATATCGTACAAGTTTTGGTGTGTTTTTGTTCTCCTCCAGAGTCAATAGAAATGGCCCTTAGGGTAAAACACATCTTGGATTTTACTAAAATAAAAAATATTGTCTATGAACATAAAGATAGTAATGTCTCTTATAAAACATTTTTATTTTAAAATATTTAGACACTAAATCTTACCTTTTCCTGTGGATTCACAAGGGATTTAACAGTTTTCCCAATTTCTGCAGAAGGAAACATTTTCTGCATCAAACCTGGTTGATTAAATCCTGTGTTACAGATCTGGGTGGAAATGTGATCTCAGTTCCCCAGGGGATGTTTTCATGAGATTTCTTTCAATAGCTATTGTAGGCTTCTCAGTTACACACCCCAAAGGGTTGACGATTGTATAGTCCCGAGTATCCCTGTACTGACTGGCAATATTTTAAATGTGGTATTCCTCATAGAGTCACTATTTATCTCTTCTTACATTTAAACAAGATTTTCACTTAGGCATTGGACATGTGTGATATAAGCATTGCTAAGTGGATTAATAAATGGCTTCATCCTCCACTGATATGAAATAAAAAGGAGTCAAAAGATCTGCTTTTCTCTTCTAGCTCTACCTTGCTGATTGACACAGGCAAATTCCATCACACCCTCACCTGTAAATGAGCGTGCTTAGATGACTTCCAGGATTACTCCCATTGCTGATGGGCTATGTTGGCACATAGAAATTATTTGTGAAATGGTATCATTTATTTTTATTGATAAGCTTGCTTTATGGTGAATATTGAAGTAGCTTAATTTTAGCCCCTCTGAAATATTCCATGCTCAAATCTATTTGGCTAACTATTAATGATCTTTGTGGAAAAAAATGTGTACGTATCTTCTAGATGTCATCATGGCATGGTGGAAAAAGCCTAGACTTTGACGCAAAAGTCTTAGACTTGAGTCTTGGCCCACTATTTATTAGTGTGTGATCTCGGGAAATTTTCTTTATTTTTTTTAAGACTCGATTTCTTCATCTGTAAAAGGGAGTGAAGGTAACACAATTGGGCACAGATTTTGTTGCAAATAATAGAATCTACTCTGGATAGTTTGGTCCAAAAAAAATTCTTGAAAATATTAAGCAACTCACAGAATCCCCTGGAGGGCAAGAGAAGCAGACTTAGAAAGTATGGGGCCAGAAACAACACCAAACCACACTGTACAATCTGCTCCAGTGAAAACACTATTGCTGCCAATGCCTGGCAACAACTTTGCTTCTCGCAGGGAAACTGTATCTTGCATTGAAAATGCTTGATCCTGGACACCGGGAGCTTGGCCATTAAACCCCTGTGGTCATGTTCACCTGGAAAGCATACTATGCGTGCCTCTCTCCTTGTAGCATTATCTCCAAGTGGAAGGTTCACAGGGATGCGTTTGATTGACAAGGCCTTGTTCGTTGACATCAGCGGCAAGAGAGCTTGGAACAGTAGAGTTCTGGCTCCACCTTGGAAAGTTTCAACATGGAAAGCTCTCCAAACTCAAACTTTTGAAAGGATGTTCAAAAGATATTAGGCATTTTCTTTTTCTTTCAATTATTTTAATTATTTGTTTTTTAAATTATAAAGATGTGGGAGTTAGGTAGGCAAACGTTGATTCTGCAGGTCCCTGTGTGGATGAGCTGTGCCCCTCCCTCCCCTGGCAATTTCCCTCACCTGCCACTTCCACCCCCCTCCCCTGACAGTTTCCCGCTTCTGCCAATCCCTTTCATATAGTTTTATGATAATTGCTCAAGGTCCACTTATGAGTGAGAACATGCAGTACTCTGTTCTTTGTTTCTGTACAGATCACTGAGTGTGATCGACTCTAAATCCATCCAAGTTGCTGCGAAGTCCATGTGTTTGTCCTTCTTTATGGCTGCATAAAATTCCATTGTGTATATGTACCACATTTTTTTGTTAATCTGGTCCAGCTTCGATGGGCAGCATGGTTGGTTCCATGTTTTTGCTATTGTGAATAGAGCTGCAACAAACATGCTTGAATTCCAGAAATAAACTTCTTTCTACCAGTTCCTTGCCCCTTGATTTATCGTTACCACAGGAGAGCAGCCGAGTGTTACTTGGACTATAACAAGCATCCATGAGCAGAAACCAGTCAGATTCATTCCCGACCACTCCCCTCACTTCCTGCGCTCAAGATACACTGACTTTTGGGATTTTTTTCCCCCTTGAATACAACAAGTTTCTTCCCCTGTTTAGTGCCTCCACATCTTCAAGGGCTGACTCCAACTTATCACTCAAATCGTGGTTTAAATTCCAGTTCCTCCATGAGGACTACCCTAGTTCTCAGCCAAGAGTAATCGTCAGTCATTCCATTATCCCATTTCAATTTTCTGCATAGCACATACTACCATCTTAAAAATTTTTTATACATTCATTTCTTGTAAGTTGTCTTCCCTTGCTAGGATGTAAGTTTATCTGTACTTGTTAGCAACTGTAGTCCCAGTCCCTAAAGCAGGGTAGGCATTCAATAAGCAGTAGTTGAACAAATGAGTGATGAGAAAGGTGCCACTCTGACAACTCCCTCTCCCCTTGGTGTTTTCTCTAATTTATTCATCTTGTCTTTTATCACTGTCTTATCAATAGGTTCCTTTACACAATTGCTGCGAAAATGCCACTTTTGGGGAATGGGTTCCAAGAAATACACACTGGAAGGTGACAAAGAAGCATTACATACCTAATTAAGAAATATAATAATTAGTATTAATAATTCTAGATAGGGAAGGTCATAGTTTCTAGGTCTATTGATGAGTGCACTATCTACTGGTGACTCCTGCACTGCCACCCCTGGGGTTCACTTTGGTACCTGATGTTCTCTCAGGGCTATAGTTCCTCCCAGGGCTCAGTTTATATACACTCCCTTCATAATCTCATCTGGTTTCACTGTTTTCAACATCATATACTGGTAAGTCCAAATTTTATTTCTCTAGCCCAGATCTCTCTCCTTTGAATTCCAGTTTCATGTTCAACCATGAACTCAATCACTTGGATATCATGCTAGTTTCCTAAGGCTGCTGTAACAAAGTACCACACACTGGGTGGCTCCGAACAACATAAATGTGCTGTCTCACAGTCCTGGGGGCTAGAAGTTCAAACTCAGGTGCTGGCAGGGCCATGCTCCCTCTAGAACCTGTGGAACAGGATCCTCTCTTGTCCCTTGCAGCTTCTGGTGGCCCTGATGTCCTTGGCTTGCTGCAGCACTACCCCAATCTCTGCCCCCATCTTCCCATGACCTTCTCACTGTATCTCTTCACATCCTCTTTACCCTCTATGTGTCTGTGTTCAAATTTTCTCTTTTCATAAGAAGATGAGTCATATTGGAGTAGGGCCCACCCTAATGACCTCATTTTACCTTGAACCTCCATAAAGACCCTATTTGCAAATAAGGTCACCTTCTGAGGTACTGAAGGTTAAGCCTTCATATTTTTGGGGGGGACACAAATCCATCACAGATGTCAAATAGACATTTCAAATAAATCAGTCCCCAAACAAATTTCTAATTCTTAATTTCCCCTCTTCTCCCATCCTTTTCCTATAGTCTCTTTCTCAGAAAATGGCAAGTCCATCTGTTCAATTTCTTAGGCTGAAAACTTTGGAACATCTTTGATTCTTCACTTCGTCTCACACTCCATCTCAATCTCTCAGCGAATCCTATTGGTTCCACCTTCAAAACACATGTGAAATCCAACCGTCTCTCACCCTGCTGCTGCCCTGGGTCAACGATCATTCTCTCTTGTCTGAACTGTTGTAATAGCTTCCTTACTTGTCTCTTTGCTTCTTTGTCTTGTTGTCTCTTGGTCTATTCTTAACACAACAGCCACACTTAGTTTTTGAAAAGGAATCGAAGTCAAGTATAGAAAACTCTTCCATTCTACAATAGAAATCAGAATATGTCATTCCTTTTCTCAAAATCTTCCAACAGGACTCCACTTCTCTCAGAATAAAAGCTGAAGTCCTTATAACAGCTACTACGCCCTTTCCGATTTCACTAGCCTCCATAGTGGCTCAGACCTCACCTCCCAACACTCTGTCCCTTGCTTATTCTGCCCCAGCCACACAGACTCCTTGTTGTCCCTTCACATACCAGGCTCGCCCTCCTGCAAGCTTCCCCTGGTTGCCCCCGCTGCCTGGACTTTCTCCTGATATCTTCAGGGATTCCATCCTCTCCTCCTTAATGAATTATGTGCTCAAAAGTAAGGTCTTCCCTGGCCACTCTACTTACAAGTCTAATTTCTTCCCCCCTCCGTATTTGACTTTCCAATCTTGATCTTCCTCCATAGTACAAGTAAGCTACTTATTTTCTGTGTGGTCTATCTCCTCCCATCAGAATGCAAACTCCATAAGACAAGAAATTTCATTAATCTTGTTCTCCAGGGTTTGGAACATTGCCTGGATCACCACAGCTGCTCATTTGGTATTTGTGGAATGAATGAAAAAATACGTAGTCAGCATCTACAGATTACTAGCTGATGTGAGGGTATTTATTGTAGGATTTAAATAACTCACTTGCATTGAAATGAATTGTGTACTAGGTGAAATGGCTGCACACGAGGGCACACATTAGACCTAGGCTAGCAGCTAGCTGATTAGGCCTCAGCTACAGTTATGGCTGTGAACTGTGCTTATAATACACTGTTCTCCTAGGTTGAAGTCTCTTGTTCATTTCCTTTGAATTTGACTTTCTGTGTCTCCTACTGTAAAGAATACTTAAGGGTTTTTTGTTTTTTTTTTTTTACATAATACCTGATTTTGAATATTTATTGATCAGGTACATTTCTCTAAAATTGCTAAGCATTTTTCTTAGCTTTATAAAAGACACATCAACACACACATACACACATACCTCTTTTTATTCATCAATTTCATTTCATTAGCTGGTCTAGGGATAATATTGGCATTTACTGATTTATAAAATCCTCTCTTTGGGACTTCACCCTATCTATCTCATTTGTCCTATCTCAACAAATTGTTAAAATAAATGAAAGTTTAATATAAAATTTCTAAAAATAATTTATTTTCATTATATAAAATCTAACAACATAGAAGAGATAAAAGAAAATACAAACCATTATTTTACTACTCAGAATAATTGCTAACACTTCAGTCTATGTATAGACTGTATATATATATTGCACATATTAGTCTTTTAAAAACACATATTTATTTTAAGCAAAATTTGAGTTTGACTGTACCACCTATTTCAAGATTTCTCCACCTCATTTAACATTTTTCTGAAAACACAGGTTTTAATAACTAAGAGTTACTTAATCAAATGGTCATACCATCATTTATTCATGCCACTATTGTTGAAAATGTAGGTGGTGTCCAAATATTTCACTGTCATAATCAGATGACCAGCACTGCTGTCTATAAATATTAACTACATCATAAAATTCCTCTAGAAGAAATTCTAAATGGCACTGGATTAGCAGATATTCCTATTTAAAAGAGTAGTGATGCAAACTATAAATTCTTGTCCCAAAAAACTGTGCCAATTTCTACTCTCACATCCATAAAGATGCCCTTTTTCACTCTGCCTTAACTGGACTTCAAAAGTAGTTATCAACCAGGTGCGGTGGCTCATGCCTCTAATCCCAGCACTTACAGAGACTGAGGTGAAAAGATTACCTGAACCCAGGGGTTTGAGACCAGCCTGGACAATTTGGTGAGATGTCTCTACAGTAAATAAAAAAATATTAGCCAGGTATGGTGGTGCATGCCTGCAGTTCTGGCTACTTGGAAGGCTGAGGTGGAAGGATTGCCTAAGCCCAGCAGGTCAAGACTGCGATGGCATGATCTTGCTATTCTACTCTAGCCTGGGTGTCAGTGAGACTTGGACTCAAAAAAAAAAAAATAATAATACAATACAATAAAAATAGCTGTCAATTTGGTGTGAAAAAAAAGTTTGTTTTTTTACTTTTAAAATTTGATTTCATTGCTTACTAGTGAAGTCAAGTAGCTTTTAATTCATATATCGATCATTTGCATTTTCCCTTTTATAAACTGGTGGGTCATGTCCTTTGCCCATTTTCGTTTTAAAATCTGAGTGAGTTCTGCATGGATATGAATGGGCTGCATTAGGAACGTCAGGCGTGTGTGGCTTACTACAATGTCCAGTCTTGCTATGTCTCTTTTTGCCTCTACTCTTCTCCATTTACCACATTTTGCATTTATTCTCCACTTCCACGACAACAAAGAATTCTTGCAATCCTTCAAGTCTCGGTTCCTGGGAATGCATTCTCTTTTGGTCTGTGGTAATCTCTCTTTCCTCTGAATTCTAAAGCAATCATTATCCTCACCTTGTCTTGTCTTTTTAATTAACTACTTTTCCATATGTATAATGAACATATGAGATGTATGAGGTTAGAAACCATTTCTCACCTCTCACAGGCCTAGCACTGCCACCAAACAATAGTAAACCTAACCATTGGGCATGGCAAATATACTGTAATGCCAAAACATTAGCGCTGACTTTAAAAATGGTAGCAATTTTCCTCTCACTAAAATACATTTTTTTCTAAGAAGGAAAATGTCATCAAATATAAACAACTTTTAAATAACTGAAATTCATTATGCATCTAGATAAGACTATTTTATATTACATAGTATAAGCTGAAATTATGTCCTGAGATGAACAAGTAAGTAATTATGTATGAAAGCTAGCAGTGTATAAAGGGAAATATTTTTGGCAGACATGGTATCTACTGAACATGTGTTATTGGTAGTGGATGTGTCAAATTATTTTTCTAACTCAAGCATAACATATCATTCCAAATATAAATGCATGTGGATTACAGCAATGCAACATATTGCTGTACTCTAAAATGACAAAATGTTGAAAGTTATAAAGTACATGATCAGTTAAACATATAACAAATAAAGAAAGCAAACCCAAAGAACTTATTGTAGCTTATTCTTAGTAATGAAAACCATAAGCATGTTTGGTATACATCTCCAAAAATAAAATTATATAAATATAACCTAAGGCCATACCTGCATGTAGAGATAACAGGGATGTTTGTTTAAAGAACCCACCCAGTAGTCTAATGGATTTTTTTTTTTTAATTGGCAAATGTTAAAATATTTCCCTTCTATGGGCAGAAACAGAATTTATAACAGAGTGAAATGTCTGTTTCTTTGCATGTTAAGGGAATAGTTCCTTTAAAGCTTTCTACTAACTAGTTTAATATTTCAGCTTTGAACTTTAGGCCACATTCTCAATTTTTTTTATGATGAACATATTTTGTTCCTAAGGCTAGAATGATTGTCTAATTGTCAAGCAAATTAGATAAGCTGAAATCATTTAGCCACACAATATTTTGTTTAACAGTGTAAGAGAAACTCTATACAGAAAATCTAAGCACTTAATGGCAACGTAAACAGTAAAATGTCATTTTATGTTTGTAGATCTACATGAAGAAACAGAATACGGCACATGCCAATAACCCAAACTCTTTCTACGCTCTGACCAGAAGAATCACAAATCCCAATACACTAGAGAGAAAACACAAGGATGTAAATCCTCAAAATAAACTTTGTTTCATGCTGGGAAGTGTCAGGTCTTTCTTTGGTTAGCATCTTAGGATGGCTTATGAGGAAAGGCTCTAAATGCTGTCATTTTCTGCGTAAGTCCTGATGCAGTCCTGACAACTGTTAGGTGAAGCGTCATGTGGGAAGGCAGCCCTTCTAGCCCACCGCTTCCCTTCCCACATGCTGAGGTGCTCCTGGTGGAGGCAGCTGTCAGGAGTGGGCCATTTTCCTTCATTTCAGAATCAGTTTTCCTTCTCAAAGCTCTGACATCAGGGTATAGTCTTCATTTTATTCTTCCTTCCTTTCTTTGTGTTTTCTAAGATGGCATTGTGCTTTCAAAACTAATCTTCCTTCTATTTATATTTCAATAATAAAACCCTACCAAAGTATTTCACTAAATAACTAGATGGATTGAGAAAGAAAACAAGCCTATTTTCCTTCAAAATGTCAAGACTCAATTCACCTCCCCACGCAATTTAGCACACACATAAAGAAGAGAATAAGATACATCCCAAAGTATGGAAAGTGATGACAAAAAGTGTCACCCTTTAGGGAAAGCTGGGCTGCTACTGAAGAGACTTCAAGCAGGGGTTGGTGTACAATAGTGACTCAATTTACCTCCCTCAGCTCACTCTACTCACAAGTGACAGAGCCACACAGTGGAAGTTGGCAATACTTTTAGAACCATCAACACCTAGTGATTTGAATATCTTCAGTTTATTTTCTCAAGAAATAGCAGAGGAAACCCTCTGGCAGTCAGCATGTGGCTTAGCTGAATTCGGCACACATGGAACCAGTGACTCTGAAGGATGTGGGGGAGCACTGTTAGGATGGATTTTCCACCATCCTCCTTACAGAGAAGGACTTAGGTGAGCTTTCCTCTCCTATGGCCCCCTTCCCTTTAGTTTTCCTGACAGAATATAAGAAACATCTTTTATTTATTAGTAGGAAAGCTAATTTAGAAGTCTTTTATTCACTTAGAAGAAATAAGAAATGACAATGATGAATCTTTGCAACTTATATATTTTCTCTATTGTATACACATACATCTATATATGTACATATATATACCTATTTTGCCAAACCATTTGACAGTTGACAAGATGACAATTTACCCCAACACTTTAACATGTATTACCTAAGAACAAGGAATTCTCCCATATAACTGCAGTATTATTATTCTCAAGAAATATAATATTGATACAAGCATATTATCACATATTAAAATTTTCCAAATTGTCCCAATAATGTCCGTTATAGTTTTTTCCCTCAAAAATCAATCAAGGATCAAGTACTGCATTAAGCCGTCATGTTTCTTTTGTCTCTTAAATCTAAAGCAGTTTCCAGTATTTCTTCCATTCATAACATTGACCTTACTGAAGAATGAAAGCCGATTCTTTTATAAAAACTTCCTGAAATTTGTCTTGTTGTCTTTTTAACATAACATATATCCAGAAATTTACTCTATAGTAGCTTGTGCCATGCTTCTCTGAGTTTCAGCTATTTTAAAGAGCAAAGGAATCCTACAAATGTTAATATATACATTTGTATATATATATACTGGTTCTATCATGTTGCCTTCAAAGCCTAGAGTAGTGCTATCCTTGAGCTGTGCCATATAATTGGATCAGATGGGAGTCCCTCCCTGCATTTCCCAAGAACAATCTGAACTAGCAGTAATTACAGATACACATTCAGTTTAACGCACTGTAAACAAGTACATACATCATATATTTGCAAATTAAAGTGCGGACTCATTTTTGGGCTGATGAATGAGAAAGTAATCATAGCCCTTTGGCTGTCTGCGTCAAGGTTAGCAGGTCCTTCACAGAAGGGGACTCCTGTGGGGACCTGTGCACTGGCCCGGAGATCAGTTGGTGAGCTAGGCCGAGAGGCTTTTCAAACAGAAAGGATGGTCTACCGGCCCTGTGGGAAGCTTTCATTATATTTTATTAAGGTAATTGCCTAGGAGGTGGGACAGAACAGGACAACTGAGACAGAGTCGAGGAGAAAAATACTTAAAATAATAGGATGATGGTCTTGATCTATGAAGAAATAAAAAGTTCGAATGAGATAAGGAACTGAGATGGTAGACAGGTTACAGAAACTATCAGCAGTATACTAAATGCACAGGGTTCAGTGAGTAGTCTGTCAATTTCTTATCATTTCAAAAAAAGTAATAGAACTAGTGGAAGTGGGAAGAATTAAGAGTTTGACTGAAACCAGACAGAAACACCTTAAAGGATAGGATTATACTAGATCTATAGAAATCTGTGGGGGTCTCTCTCTCTCTCTCACACACACTCTATTTATTGTAAAATAAGTTTGTATTATATCTTAAAATGTGACCATTAGGCATCATCATGGGAGGGCTAGGAAAATGGGATTTTACTTCTGGCTAATCTCTATTTTCCATTCTCCTCCCTCAAAATAACTATGGCATGAGATCCTACGATCATCTAATCTAAAGAAACCTAAAGTTCTGCAAGTCTCAAGCCCATTATGTGCTCTGTCCTGAAACTCAAGCACCAGTGTAAAACTTAAATAGCTAATTTCATATTCAGAGTAATTTTCTCCAAAATGTTGTTTTAGGTTACACAAGGAGGAGGGAAACTTGAAAAGCAAGATTGGGGTAAAATGTATAGAACATAAGAAACCCAGCATAATGTTTCTGCCAAGGGTTCAGCAACCTTTAAACAGCAAAACACATAAAAAAGAGAGGTATATGCTTGAGGGTGTTCCTCAATTATGTCAAAATGTTTTAAAAGATGAGTGCTGGTGTTATGGACTGAACTGTGTCCCTCCAAAATGTGAATGTTGGCCCTCTACTCCCAGTGTGTCTATATGTAGAGATGGGGCCTCTAGAAGGTAATAAAGGTTAAATTAGGTCATTAGGGTGAGCCCTTATCTGATAGAACCTTAGAAGAAAAGGAAGAGAGTGCTTTCCTGTCCTTATTAAAAAGAAAAAAAAAAAAAGAAGACCGCTCTTTCCTTCACATGAGGGTACAGTGAGAAGGCAGCTATCTTTATACCATGCAGAGAACCCTCACAAGGAAGCAGATTGGCCAGCACTGTGGTCTTAGACTTCCTGCCTCAAGAACTGGGAGAAACACATGTGCATCATTTAAGTCACCCAGTCTATGATATTTTGTCCTAGCTGTCTGAGTAGACTAGACTAATCAATGAGATAAAGAGTAGTAGCACCATAAACTTATTTTGGTGCGGTATTTATATATTTTTGTTTTCTCCCAGAAACAGAGTCTCTGTTGCCTAGGCTAGAGTGCAGTGCCATGATCACAGCTCACTGTAACCTCCAAGCAAGCCTCCTGCCTCCTGAGTAGCTGGAACTACAGGTACACATCACCATGGATAACCAACCTTTTAAAATATTTTTGTAGGCCAGGTGTGGTGGCTCAAGCCTGTAATCCTAGCACTTTGGGAAGCCAAGATGAGGGGATTGCCTGAGCCGAAGGGTTTGAGACCAGCCCAGGAAACTTGACCAGATCTTGTGTCTACAATACAATAAAAAATTAGCAGGGTATGGTAGTGCACACCTGTAGTTCCGGCTACTTGGAAGGCTGAGGTGGAAGGATCACCTGAGCCCAGCAGATCGATGCTGGGGTGACCGTGAGCATGCCACTGCACTCCAGCCTGGGTGACGGAGTGAGACTCCAACTCAAAAAAAAAAAATGCTTTTGTAGAGATGTGGTCTTGCTATGTTGCTCAGGCTGGTCTTGAACTCTTGACCTCAAGCAATCATTCCACCTCAGTCAGTGCTGGGATAACAGGCACAAGCCACCATGCCTGGTTCATAAATGCTTTTAAAAGGACATGAGAGATTTTTAGGAAGATGGTGGTCAAGCCAGTCAGACTATGCAAGTCCCAGTGTAAGTGAGTGAGTGTATGGAAAATTCTGTGTATGTGTCAGTGAGTAAGTGGGCGTGTGAGTGGCTAACTGTGTGAGGGCTCAGGAGCTAGCGGCCAGCACTCTCCTGGTGAAGTGGCTGGTGCTGCAGCTGCTCGGCTTGAACCCTAGTGATTCCCAGGACACAGAAGGCGAGTGCCATTTTTTTTTTCCTCTCCTCCCCTCCCCTCCCCTCCCCTCTCCTCCCTTCTTTCTTTCTTTCTTTCTTTCTTTCTTTCAGTTAGAGTCTCATTCTGTCACCCAGGCTGGGTACAGTGACACACTTACGGTCACCCTAGCATCAACTTGCTGGGCTCAGGTGATCCTTCTGCCTCAGCCTTCCAAGTAGCTGGAATTACAGGCGTGTGCTACCATGCCCAGCTATTTTTTGTGTGACTTATTGTAGAGATGAGGTCTTGCCAAGTTGCCCAGGCTGTTCTCAAAACCGTGGGCTCAGGCAATCCCCTCACTTTGGCCTCCCAAAGTGCTGGGATTATAGGCTTCAGCCACCACACCAGGCCTCCTTCTTTTCTTTTTAAATAACAAAACGCTTCCTGAGAAGAAGCTGCTGGGAGAGACTGACTAAGTGGGAGCTCGTGAGCAAGTGGCCAGGGCTCTCCTGGTGAAGCAGCTGGTACTGCAGCTGCTCAGCTTGGACCCTAGCACTTCCCAGGATGCAGAAGCTTGGTGCCATTTTTTTAACTGAAAAAAGTCTTCCTGGGAAGAGGCACCAGGGAGAGATGACTAGATCCAAGCTCTGCTTCACCACTACAGCGAGAGAGACTGCCAGCTCCAAGCTCTGTCTCACCACTGTAGTGCCTGGCCAGACACTGGCAACAAGGGCTGCGGAGAGACCCCAGAGGCAGAGCCCCACTGGAGAAGGTGAAAGAGGCACCCTGCCATCATCTTGAAAATGGGGCAGGAAAGTGGTACGACTTGCTTATCATGGAGCAAAAGACCTGATCTTTGTGACTGGTGGATCAACTACTCAGGGGTTGATCGTAACCCAGAGGGAATATCCTGAAAGCACAAACTCTGGAGGGGCAGGACGAGTGCTGAGTCTCAGGTGCCCCATCCCCTACCCTGAATAAGTTGCAGGACAAAGGGTGTGGCCAGAAAGGGATGAGAAAGACATCCAAAGAGATCAGTGGTGAGTCTGGGGCTGACCCAACCCCTCCTCTCCACACGGCTGGGGTACGACTGAGAGGGACGAACCCAGGTGGAGCCTGGACTTCAGCTGCAATACGAGGACTCTACTCCAGAATAGGCCTGGCTGAAACACCTGCTTCCAGTAACTGGGGAAGAGACAATTTTGTACCTCCCCACTGGAGGGGATCCCCCTGACCATATGAGTGTGGGAAGGGAGGACTGTAGCCCCATCTACCTCCCACTGCCCCCTCTTCCTTCCCTGATCTGGACACTGGGGAGAAAGTGAATAAGGCCAAGCTCTGCAGAAGACAGCAGAAGGGCAGCTGAGAGGAACAATCATGGAAACTACCTCAAGAGAGCAGGTTTAAAAATAATTAAAAAAAATTTTTTTTGCCTGTTAGTTTTTCTAATTTTTTAAATATTTTTCCTTTGTGCAATAATGTGTTTGTAGGGTTCAATCTGCATCCCCCACTTTTTTCTCTTTCTACTTTTGTTTTTTGTTTTCATTTATGTGTATATGTGAATGATTGAGTGTTCATCTTTCAGTTTTTTTTGGTTTGTTTTTGTTCTTTTGTTCATCTCTTCTTTTTAGTTTAATGTGTGTGTGAATACATGTGTGAGGGTTCAATTGGAATTCCTATTTTTTTTTCCTGTTCTTTCTCTTTTTCTTCTCCATTTTGTGCTGGGCATGTGTGTTTGGTTTTCCTGGTTTGCTGTTGTTGTTGTTTTTTATTTTGTTTTGCTTTGTGTTATTCCAGTTTGTTTTGGGGTGTGTGTGTGTGTGTGTGTGTGTGTGTCTGTGTTCACTGTTTTTTGCTTTGGTTTCTGCTTTCATTGTTCTTTTTTTTTTCTTTTTAATTTTTGTCTGTCTTATTTCATCTGCTTTTCTCTATTCTCCTCACTGCTACTGTATCTTGGACTCAGGGAATACACACACGTACCCATTGCATCAGCATATAGAGTGGTGGTGGGGAGTGGGTCTCAGGGAGCCCATACCACATTCGGTGAACATTGTAATTTGCAAGTAATTTCTGAATCCTAGTTTCCCATTCTCTACCTTATTCAACTCTCAAAACTACAAGAGACAGGAAAGCATCCTACCCACAGTCCTGTTTCAGACAGAACAAATCCACAGTCCGGATCAGGGAAGACTAGAATAGAACAGAAGTGAATGCCTCTCCCACTGCCACTGAATAATGGAACCAAAAAGAAAAGAGAGAGAGATCTCTCACAAATGAGGAAAAACCAACAGAAGACCACAGGCAATTTCCAGTGTAACAAAGAGAAAATGCCTGAAAAATCAGACCTCAGAGCCCAAACCATGGAAGTCACCAATAACTGGTCCCAGAATACGACTTAATGGAAATAGTGAATAAGACTTAAGAAAGACAAGATGCAACACTGAAAGAACTTGTAACAAAGATTTTGGCCATAAAAAATATCACCCACGAAATAAATATCAATATGACAAACATGGAAAGCAGAAATAATCTAGCAGAAGAATCTCAGAACTTGAAGATCAGAACATGGAATTAACCCAATCTGTAAAAAACATAGAAAGAAAACTCATAAAGAAATAACAAAGTCTACAAGAGATGTGCAATCATATCAAGAGGCTGAACCTACACCTGACTGGAATCCCAGAAGAAGAAAGGGAAATGGAGAACACCTTGGAACAAGTATTCTAGGAGGTTATCAAAGAAAACATTCCCCATCTAACCAGAGATGTGACTAGCCAAACACAAGAGATACAGAGAATCCCACAAGACATCAAATGAGAAGACCAACTCCTAGACACACACTAATTCACCTACACAAAGTAGGCACAAAAGAAAAAATCCTAAAGGCAGCATAGAGAAAGGTCAGACTACCTACCAGGGAAAACAAATCAGAATACAGCAGACCTCTTGGCAGAAACACTATAAGTAAGAAGAGACTGGAGTCCAATATTCAAAGTCCTCAAAAATAAAAAATGTCAAACAAGAATTTTCTACCCAATCTCAGCTTTATCAGCAATGGAGAATTATAATCCTTCCCAGACATTCAATCCTTAAGAGAGTATGCATCTTCCAGATAAGCTCTACAGGAGACACTTAAAAAGCTATTAAGTAAAGAAGAAATAAAAAAAAAAAGAATGACCACACCCTTCCCAAGAGAACAGCAGAGTACAGAATCCACAGAGACTACATCACAACAGCAAACTTGAAAACACACACATATATCAACCCCAAAGTTAAAAGAAAATGAGCAAACAAACAAAGAAGAGACTTTATAAGAACCTCATGATGAGGATAAACAATCACATTTCAATAGTCAGCCTGAATGTGAATGGACCATATGCACCACTGAAAAGACACAGAATGGCAAACAGGATAAGAAACCATGACCCAATTATTTGCTGCATCCAGGAAACTCATTTCACCACAAGGGATGCACACAGACTCAAAGTTAGAGGATGGAAGACAAGTTTCCAGGCAAATGGATCACAAAAGAAGGCAGGAGACACAATCTTAATATCAGACAAAACAACCTTTAAGCTATCAAAAATTTAAAGAGATATGAAAGGATACTACATAATGATTTAAGTTTCAACCCATCAACAGGAAATGTCCATCCTAACATATATGCACCCAACATAGGAGCACCAGCATTTATAAAGCAACTACTAAGTAAACTAAAACAAGATATTGACTCTAGCACTATTATAGCTTGGGACTTGAATACCACACTAACTGCCCTAGATAGATCATTGAGGCAAAAAATCAACAGGGAGATCTGGAACCTCAACTTTACACTCAACCAAATGGACTTAATAGATAACTACAGAATATTCCACCCAACAACTACGGAATATAAATTCTACTCACCACCACATGGAACATACTCCAAGATTGATCACATCTTAGGCCATAAATCAAGCATAAACAAATTCCATAAGGTTAAAATATTGCCATATACCTTCTTAGACCACAGTGGCATAAAAATAAATATCAACACCAACAAAATTTCCCCAAAGCCTACAAAGACATGGAAACTAAACAGCACGATGCTGAATGACTACTGGGTCAACACTGAAACCAAAACATAAATTAAAAGATTCCTAGAAACAAATGAAAATGAAGAAACATCTTACCAAAACCTCTGGGATGCCATGAAATCAGTTCTAAGAGGGGAATTTATATCTCCATGGACACACATCAAGAAAATGGAAAGATCACAAGTAACAGCTTAACAAATCACCTAAGGGCACTTGAAAGACAAGACTACCAAAACTTTAGCAGAAGAATCCAGATCACCAAAGTAAGAGCCCAAATATGGGACATAGAAGACAAAAATATTTTTTAAAAAATCAACAAAACAAAAAGCTGGTTCTTTGAAAGAATTAACAAGATTGATGGACCCCTAGCCAGAATGACCAAGAAAAAGAGAGAAAAATCCCAAATAAACACAATCAGAAATACAAAAGAACAAATCACAACTGATCCCGAAGAAATACAGATTATCAGAGATTACTATGCACATCTGTATGGAAACAAGCTTGATACTTAAATGAAATGGAGGACTCTCTGACATCACACAGAGTTGAAACAAGAAGACACTGAGACACTAAATAGACCAATAACAACCCAGGAAATTGACTCTGTCATAAGAAAACTACCTACAAAAAAAAAAAAAAAAAAAAGCCCTGGATCACATGGGTTTCCAGCAGAATTCTACAAAACACATAAGGAGGAGCTAAACCAATCCTATTTAAGGTATTACAAGCAATTGAGAAAGATGAAATTCTCCCCCAAAGCCCAAATAAACACAATCAGAAATACAAAAGAACAAATCACAACTGATCCTGAAGAAATACAGAAGATTATCAGAGATTACTATGCACATCTGTATGGAAACAAGCTTGATAACTTAAATGAAATGGAGGACTCTCTCCAAATCATTTTACGAAGCTAACATCACACTGATAACCAAATTGGGTAAAGATCCAACAAAAAAAGAGAACTACAGGCCAATATCCCTTATGAACATAGATGCAAAAATCTTCAACAAGATTCTAGCAAATAGAATCTAACAACACACCTCAAAAATCATCCACCATGACCAAGTAGGCTTCATCCCCAGGATGCAGGGCTGGTTCAACATCTGCAAGACCATAAATGTAATTTAACACATCAACAGATGCAAAAACAAGAACCACATGATGATATCATTAGATGCAAAAAAAAAAAAAAAAAAAACTTCTGATAAAATCCAGCATCCCTTCTTGATAAAAATCCCCAAACACCTAGGTATAGAAGGAACATACCTCAAAATAGTGAGTGCCATCTACAATAAACGCACAGCTAGCATATTGCTGGACGGACAGAAACTGGAAACATTTCCCCTGAAAACTGGAACAAGACAAGGCTGCCCACTCTCACCCCTCTTGTTCAACATTGTGTTGGAAGTCCTAGCTTAGGCAATTCGACAAGAGAAGGAAATCAGGGGTATCCAAATAGGAAAAGAGGAAGTTAAGTTATCCCTCTTTGCTGATGATATGATCTTATACCTCGAAAATTAGAGAGAATCTGTCAAAAACCTGCTTGCACTGATAAAGGACTTTGGCAGTCTCGGGGTTCAAAATAAATGTGCAAAAGACAGTCATATTCTTATACACAACAACAAGCAGGCAGAGAACCAAATAAAAAGCATAATCCCATTCACAACAGACACACACACACACACACACACACACACACACACAAAGTACCTCGGCATCATCCTAACCAGAGAAGTGAAAGACCTTTACAATGAGAACTACAAAACACTGATCAAAGAAATCCATGAAGACACAAACAAATGTAGAAATATTCCATGCTCATGGATAGGAAGAATCAACATTGTTAAGATGTCCTTCCTACCAAAGGCAATCTACAGATTCAATGCAATATCCATTAAGTTACCAACATCACTCTTCTCAGACCTGGAAATGACAATACAGAAATTCATATGGAAATATAAACAACTATGAATAGCCAAAACAATCCTTAGCATAAGAAACAAAGTAGGAGGCATCACACTTCCAGACTTCAAACTTTACTATAAGGCTACAATAAGCAAAACAGCCTAGTATTGGTACAAGAACAGGCCTACAGACCAATGAAACAGAATAGAGATTCTGGAAGCAAAACCTCAATTTCTCAACCAACTCATCTTCGACAAAGCTTCCATCAACAACCACTGGGGAGAGGAGAACCTATTCAGTAAATGGTGCTGGGAAAACTGGCTGAACACATGCAGAAGATTGAAACAGGACCCCTACCTATCACCATACACAAAAATCAACTCTAAATGGATCAAAGACCTAAACAGAAAACCTCAAACTATAAGAGTCTTAGACAATGTAGGAGACACCCTTATGGAAATTGGAACTGGCAACCAATTCCTGATCAAACCCCAAGTGCCTATGCCATAAGTGATAAGACAGACAAGTAGGACCTCATCAAACAAAAGCTTCTGCAAAGCAAAAGAAACCATCAAGAGAGCAGAAAGACAGCCCACAGAATGGGAAACAATGTTTGACAACTGTATATCTGACAAAAGCCTAACATCTAGGATCTATAAGGAACTCAAATGTGCAAAAATAAAAAAAAAAAAAAAAAAACAGCCCCATCAAAAAGTGGACAAAGACATGAATAGACACTTCTCAAAAGAAGATATATGGGCAGCCAATAGACATATGAAAAAGTGCTCAGTCTCACTAATCATCAGAGAAAAGCAAATCAAAACCACATTGAGATACCACCTAATCCCAGTAAGAATGGCTATCATTAATAAAACAAACAACAACAGATGCTGGTGAAGATGTGAAGAAAAGGGAACGCTTCTACACTGCTGGTAGGAATGCAAACTAATGCAACCTCTTTGGAAAACAGTGTGGCAATTTCTGAAAGAACCTGAAATTGACCTTCCATATGACCCATCAATTACCCTACTGGGAATATACCCAGAGGAACTCAAATCATTCTACTAAAAAGATACCTGAACATGTATGTTTGTTGCAGCACTATTCACAATAGCAAAAACATGGACCAAACATGCTGCCCATCGAAACTGGACTGGATTAAAAAAAAATGTGGTAAATGTACACAATGGAATATTATGCAGCCATAAAGTAGGACAAACATATGGACTTTGCAGCAACTTGGATGGATTTACAGTCTATCATACTCAAGAGATCTATCATAGAAACAAAGAACAGAGTACCATATGTTCTCACTCATAAGCGGACCTTGAACAATTATCATAATACAATAAGAAAGGGATTGGCAGTTGTAAGAAACTGCCAGGGGAGGGGTGTGGGATTAGCAGTTGAGGGAACCTGCCAGGTGGCGGGGGGCACACCTCATCAACAATGGTACCTGTATAATGAACATTTGTATACTTAACCCTGAATTGTACCCCACATCTTTAAAGTTAAAAATTTAAAAAAGGACATGATAAATGATATATGCCATTCATTAATAAAGAAAAAAATCTTATTTTACTGTTTTAGTATAATTACAAATATATCTTATTAAATTACTTAAAATTATAATATACGTATTGTGGTTATGTAAAGAAATGTCCTTTTTTGTTTTTAGAATTTACTCTCTGAAGAATTTATGAGTCAAAGGCACATACTTGTGACTTTTTCTCTCTCACGCAAACACACAAATGTGAAATTTTAACAAATGGGGAAGCATGGTAAAAGGTATATGGGAATCTTTTGTACTATTTTTATAACTTTTTGTGACTGTGTAATTATTTGAAAATAAGAAGTTAAAAATAAAAAATTATGATTCAAAAGACTTGTGACGGTTAATGTTGTTAAGTCACTTGAACCAGTGATTACTGACCACCAACCTTTGCCCACATGGATTGAGCACAGGCCAGATGGGCTGTGACACATTGGGTTCCCTAGGAAAGGGATGCCAACTCCCTCCCCCAACACTCAAGAAACAACAGTTGAATGGAGTGAAAAGGTACTGCAGAAACAGCTTGAACCTGACACGTAAAACCAGGAAAGTGCGTAAAACAATAGCGCCTTATTCCCAGTCACTTGCACTCACCTTTATAGCCACTTGCATAGCACCTTTATAGCCAGTCACTTGCACTCACCTTGCTGCTGACCCCACCATCGCAGTGTTCCTACTCTGGTTATGCCCTACAATGCTACTGTGGCCCATACCAGCTCCCTTCCACCTCAAAACTGTCTACTTGGGTCTCGCTGGGGGCACAGTGATGGGATCATAAAGAGGCCCCTGCACTGTGGCAATGATGTCTGCCATCCCAAGACATTGCTTTTGAAGTCCCCAGTCTTGCTCTACTTTTGTTAACTTTTTTTTTTCAAGGATGAATATAATTTCTTTTTTTTTAAGTTTCTTTTGTTCTCTTTGAAATTGACATATAGTAATTGTACATATTAATGGGTTACATGGTGATGTTTCAGTACATATAGTGATCAGTTCAAGGTGATTAACATATCCATAATTTTGAGCATTAGTCACTTTTTTCATGTTGGAAATATTTAATATCTTCCTTCTAGCTATTTGAAACTATGTAGTATGTTATTGCTAGATGCAGTCATCCTACAGGCTATAGAACCCTAGCACTTACTCTTCCTATCTAGTTACAGTTTTGTGTTCTTGAACAATCTCTCCGTATCCCTCTTTCCCTCCTACCCCTTCACAGCTGCTGCTACCCTCTGTCCTACTTTTTACTTCTGTGAGATCAACTTTTTTTTAGCTTCCAAATATGTGTGAGAGCATGCAGTGTTTAACTCTCTGTTCTTGGCTTATTCACTTAACACAACCTCCTCGAGTTCCATCCATGTTACTGCAAATGACAGGATTTCATTCTTTTTTATGACTGAATTCTATTCCACTGTGTTCATATAGCACACTTTCTTTATCCATTCATCTGCTCTTGAACATTTACACTGATTCCATATCTTGGCTATTGTAAATAAAGCTGCAATAAACATGGCAGTGCAGATATCTCTTCAATATACTGATTTCCTTTTCTTTGGACAAATCCTCAGTCATGAAATTGCTGGATCACAAGTCTATTCTTATTGTCACCATAGAAGTATATATGTGACCTGAGGATATTGCAACAAGGTGAGTTTCTGGGCTTCCCTAAAGTCATGTGAATAGGCCTGGGCACATTTTGGGGCCTCACTAAAGCTTTATCAACAGGCCTGTAGACCATTGGTTCATCTAACATAGGGACAGCTGTCAAGTTTCTTTGGGGGCACAAGTAGCAATCTTTCTCATATGTAACAAAATAACCATATGTTATTTAAGTTTTTTTGTTTGTTTGGAATTGGGTTTTTGACTCAGGAAACTGGGAAATAGTGGTAATTTATTCTTTTACTATTATTTTAAAACAGTGGCAATAAAGCTTGAATGAACCTCAAGTAAGAGAATTTCATTAAGGAAGGAAACAAAATGCATTCTTTGACTACGTAGGCATTTGGCAGATGCAAAATGAATCAATCAGTGCTCCCTCTTCAGGGAGAATTTGTGGGATTTATTTGGGCTCATTGTTTCCCTGTAGGACAGTTGAAAATGAAATACCTTCACTTCAATGAATCTTGTCCCTGTGATGTATTACTTAAATAAATAATAAATGAATCTTCCTGGGCAACTAAGCTGTAGGGGAAAACAGAAATCTGTGGTGTACATTTTTCTTGAGGAAACTTAGAGCATTACCTATCTTTAGTTACAAAGCTGCACTGACCTTACTTTTACTTTTGCTTAGGAGTCTGCCACTTAAATCATCTAAGAGTACCGCTAACCAGCAAATACAGGGCACTACCCTTTGCACTGTCCTTCCAGTTGACTTTGTCTTCTTCTTCCCAAGCTCTGGGATACCTGAAGTGAGACATGAGTTCCGTGGCAAACTGCCTGGCTGTGGTGCTTTCACTCACCACAAGTGACTTCAACTCTGAACCTTAATTTCCTCACTGTAACATAAGGATAGTAGTACTGCCTCCATTGAGTTGTGATGAAGATACAACGGAAGACATATCAACAGCATAGTTCACCCTTAGAATAATGTCAGCACTCAAGGATTTTTAGTGTTGTTATATATAAAAAAAAGCATAGTTGCAGGTGGGGAGAGAGAAGATGAACTCGCTGGATAACTGGAGCAGGTACAATCTGATCTCTCTTTATTCCGAAGTTGTCCTACATAGTCTGAAGAGGGCAGGACTAGCTTCCCATTCTTCCAGGCATGTGCCCCGATTCTCCTTGGCTACCATCACTACGCTTTTGCCTGCCCAATAATAACTGGTAACTTGGAGAAGTCAGACCAGCCAGCCCAGAAAAGTTCATCATCTTGATGACTGATCTAATTTACTCTGGAATCTGGCATTTTGGGAGTTCCAACTGGGCAATGCTATGCCCAAAATAGCTAGATAAACAAATCCTGTAAGGAAGCAGGCAATTCACTGGGTATAGCCAGAGATGAGGGGGAAAGCACATGGTCCACCATGAAGAACATCAGATACAACCCTCTAGGTTATTTGTCATTTAGAATGTTCTTCTCCCCCCGTTACAGAACCAGCACCAAGCAGTGTTAAGCACAAGAAGGTCCTTAGTAAGTAACTGTTGGAACAATGATCACACCTGACTTATTTTCTTATAAATATGAAGACATGGCTTTAATAAAAAGATGCAATTTCACTTTAAACTTATGATTTAATTCCTAACAATCAATGGCAAATTTCTATTTTAGAGTGATAAAAAGTAGCACATCCTCCCAGTTCACAGTCCAAAGGGACCGATCTTCCAATTACTTAAAATTACTTAAAATTCCAGAGGCAGGGTGTACAAAGGAATGTGGGCAAAAAGCAGGAACGCCCTGCCCACTCATCAGACTCAGGACATTCTTACTCCACCAACTACTGCATGATACCTTGGAGGCTGGAATTCCTGGATTCTAACGACTGGTGGAGTCCTGACTGGAGTTACAGTGAGAATGTGCTGGCAGCCAAATGTCTTGGCTTTATTTTCCTATCATACAGTTAGAGAACGCTATCTTGTTACCCAACCATAACAAAAAGCAAAACTTCATTTTTCACTATGTCTGAACATTTGCCTGTTAGGACTGCTTATACACTGCTCTGTAAGGCTTTTTGTGTGTGGTGTGAAAGAGAAAATGCTGATGTTACTGAGAACTATATTAGTGAAGCCACAGGACAGCATGTGGCCTGATTAATCTTATGAACTCAGCATTAACATATTGCTGGAACATAATGCAGATTATACATTTATGAATGTGCAGTACTGACTCCCAATAAACAGAAAAGCTTACTCCTAAGCAACTTCTTAATTCTCTAAACCATGTCCTATGAACAGAAATGAAAGTTCCAAACTAGTGACTCATGAAGTTCCAGAGTGATAAAGAGTAGCATTATCTTCAGTTTTTCCATCCTTTCATTATAAATAGGTCCTTCTAACAATTTAAGTGTTGATGACCACATTGAAATTTACATGTAACAGCCAAGTGAGTGATTATCAATGCTGTCTCATAGATGCTTAGCTTAGTCACACACCATCTGTATAACACACTACTTTCCATAACAAATACACTGAGTAAACAGCAACATCATTACCTAAAATCACACATTATAAGAACCTTAAATAATTCACCTTATTACATAGAACAATGGCCTAAAGCTCATAAAGACCATGACTACAAATAGATGTAATGCCTTGCTGCTTTCTCAAATATTCAACAAGTATTTTTCAACACTTACTGTGTACATAAGCTATTCTATTCTCTCAAACCAGAATCAAATATCGCCCTTTACTTTGAATTGCTTGAAATGAACATTTTATTTGGCTTTCTTCATAATATACTCCCAACTGACTACTTAGAGGCAATAAAAACTTTGAGTTCTTCATGGCTTTCCAGTTGCTTGTTTGATGCCCTCAGGTCAGATGTCTGCTCTAGGTCTGATACACAGAGACAGGAGCTATATCCATCTCACCACACACTTCATACAGTTCTGGATTTCTGAGTGCCAGCAGGCTGCCCTCAAGTGACCTCAAGGTTCAGAAGAACAGTGGCTTCTAACCCAAGCTCATGACAGGGGAGGTGAGGACCATAATGTGGCAATATAGGAACATGTCAACATCACATCCCATTTAGAAACACCAGCGCCAGGGGTCCTCCAAATGACCAATGTTTCTCCAAACTGCTTTTTGACATAATCTAATGGTCTTTCCTAACCTAGTTGGCATCAAATGTGAAAAATATGTTGAGAGCCAACTACAATGAGTCATTTTCTGCCAAACCTTCTACTGGCACTAATCCTAGATAGTGGAATACTCTAGGCAAATGCTGCATACAAATAGAATAGTTTCTGAGTTATGCAAGATCAGTGAGCCAATGTACTGTCTACCTGCACACTTCCTCATATTGACATAGCACTTTTCTTCAAGGAGGTAAACATTGCTCATTTCACTCCCTCCTCTTCCTATCTCTCTAATGGTAATAGCACTAAGGAACAGAGGTATCAGACTTCAACTGGAAATAAAAGAAGGCTCTGACAGCTCTTGTTCCAGCTATAGTGAAGACCTTTTCTTGACCTAAGGTAGCCCAAGGCATGCTTACTTTGAGACTCCTGAAAAGGATTAATGTGACAGGTCCCAATCTCAGAGTTCTTAAGAAATGCTGATGCGAAAAAAATCCCACAAACCTCCCTGACTGCCAGCTATATCCCAACCCGAATTATGGCTTACCCTCTGGGGGATGTCTCGTGTGATAAAAGCAGATGCTCAGTGATTTTAGTTCTTCAAGATCTTTCTGAAAGATTGTTACCACCAGCTGGTCAGAGTGCTTAACTGGAAAGGAACTAATGAGTAATAAGATTTTTACCCAAGCTTAGGTAAGGATTTAAGTGTGTTCTTTTCATTTTTTCTCTATGATGTCAGTAGTGATTTTTTTTTTTTGGCCTTTTATTTATGTATTTTTTTATTTGTAAAATTTAAGGGGTACAAGTGCAGTTTTGTTACATGTATATACTGCCTAGAGATGAAGTCTGGGCCTATAGTGTACCTATCACGTGAATAGTATACATTGTACCCATTAAATAATTTATCATCCCTTCCCCCTCTTCTATCCTCCTACCCTTCCAAGTCTCCAATGACTATTATTCCACACTCTATATCATATGTACACCTTCTTTAGTTCCCACTTATAAGTGAGAATATGCAGTATTTGACTTTCTGTTTTCGAGTGGTTTCACTTAAGATAATGGCTTCCAGTTCCATTCATGTTGCTGCAAAAGACAAGGTTTCATTCTTTTTTATGGCTGAATAGTATTCCTGTGTGTGTGTGTGTGTGTGTGTGTGTGTGTGACATTTTCTTTATCCATTCATCTGTTGATGGACCCTTACGCTGATTCCACATCTTTGCTACTGTCAAGTGCCGTGATAAAGATATGAGTGCCGGTATATTTTTGATAAAATGATTTCTTTTCCTTTGGGTAGACACCTAGCAGTGGGATTTTATATTTATTTCTCATTGTTTCTTTGCCTATTCTAAACAAATGACTACCACGAGTCATCCATTACAGTTGGCAGAGTCTCTCCACACATTCTAATAGTTACTAAGCTTTGTTCAAAGCAGCCATCACTGTATACACCTTACCACCATATTCACCCATACCAATTCATGTGAGATGGAACCACAAAGCAAATGTATACTTAGCTCAGAGATCAGAATTAGCTAATGAAGTCCTTGTGAAAGACCTGTAAGAGTCAAGAATTTTGACTCCATTCCAGCCTGGCTACTTCCCAGATCCCTGGCCAAAGTGTGGATGGCAAAACTGCAGCTCTTGAGAGTTTCTGCGCACAAAGTCATGCCAAGATGGAACTTGTTCACAAGAGTCCTGCCCTTAGGGTGGTTGGACTCTCAGGGTGCCTGGGAGGCAGCTTCTCAGGAGATCCTTCTTTGACTCATGAAAGATTTATATGCCTAATCCTAACACCAGTAAAAAGGGCAATTGCAACTCAGATCTGACAAAACAGAGATAACGACCAAGTCTTGGGCTGACTAACACTATATCACTCTAAGTATATGACATTCCCAAACAGTAGTATAGAACAACACAGTATTTCAAAAGCAAGAAAAATAAAAAAGCAACACAAAAATGTCATTGAGAAGTGGCTTTCTACATTTCCTTTGAACAGACAGGATATGCTAGATGAATAGATCCATGGCTGTGCTATTTCCTGTTCATATTATTTTCACACTGCCTGTGACATAAATCACTCTAATACTGCACTCACAACAAATAAGGCCTAATGAATGAGCACTCACAGCTACCACAGACAGAGCAGAGAGTTCCTGCTGTAAAAGAGTCTGCTTGTTTCCAGTCGGAGGTACAGCACGCTCCTTAGTTCTTCACACAGAACCCTTTGGATAACTTTCTAGACACAGAGAGAACCTCGCTATTTTAATGCTTCTTGTTTCCACATGTCATTTCTTGGTTATGAACACCTCGCTCATAATTTCTTTACCACCAAACTCAAAACACAGTTGCTAAAACAGTCAGCTACTCAACTGCCATAAGTCACCACATTTACCACAACCATTATAGATACAACCAGCATTTGAAACCCTGCAACTGTGAGAAGGTGATGGAGATAAGGGCAGAAATGCTAGAAAGAGGAGGTGGCACAGGCTTAGCTTCAAATGAAAGATCCTAAACATATTATGGACTGTGATGTTTAGATACATAAAACAGGGGGAGAAGATGAAAGGACAAATGACTGGAAATAAAACTTGGTTTTAAAATGACCTTTCAAGGTTTCCTTCACAACAAGAAAGATTTTTGTAGGAGTGTAACAACATAGGATGTCACTAGGAGAAAATACTCAATGTCAATACAAACCAGTCATGTCAGATTAACATGACCTGGTACTTTCGTTAATACCACATAGATGGGAACTTGAAATGTAAAACTCAGTGTATCTGAAACAATTAAAAACCCCTCAGCACTTTAGTAAGACAGACCAAGGTTCAGTGACAGTAGCCACTGGCCTAAGGTACTCTTCCCACAGCCACTGTGCCTGGAATGGAGACAGGGACAGCTCCCTCCCTTTAAGTCTTGGCCCGCGGCCTGTGGTCTCTCTAACCCAGGAAGCCCTGAGTCCCTCAAGGCCTTTCGCATCTTAATCAAAGCAGAAGGCTGCCAGCTGTGCACTGTCTGTTCTCACCTCCCTGCTCCCCACATGTGGGCCCTAATGATCAGAGCACCCTGAGTCTGCACAAGAGGACCCTTTGGGGAGGACAGCTGGTCAAAGGATGCAGGACAGCTTGTGCTCAGGACAGCTGACCACAGCTCACTGGGAGAAGGAAACCCTTATGCTGTCATTTAATCATTTTTTTTAAATGGCTTTGGGAGCTACAGACATTGTGTTGACTTAAATTTTATACTGGAAAGTATAATATACAACTGGAAATAAAAACAACACATAATTTATAAGTATCTGGAAGAGAAAAATGCAGCTATATTACTGTACTCTTTGTAAGCTTTCTCCCACAGCCTGCCTTGAAAATCTTCACCTCGGTATTAAAGGCAAAGGAACAGTACAATAAACATTTGAATGTCCTTCACCTAGGTTCAGCAGTTGTTCATATTCACTTTCCCAATATCTATATATCTATATCTTGCATAAGTTTTTTCCCCCTGAGTCATTTGAAAGTTAGCTTTAGATACTATTTCTAATCCTAAATACTACTTCAGCATAGATCACTTATAACACTACAATAATGTTATCACAACTAGGAAACCAATGACTCTACAATGTCATGAAGTCTAGATTCATTATACCCAACTGACCCTCAAATGCTTTTTATGGCTGCTTTTTCTTTTCCTGCATCCAAGTTCAAACACTCAGATTGTCTCCTTAGACTGCTTTACTTTAGAATCGTCCACTTGCTTTTTTTTTTAAAGTTTTTGAGGAATCTAGGCCAGTTGTATTGTAGAATGTCTCACATTCTAGATATTTCTGATTGTTTCCAGATTAAACATTTGTCACACATATGACACAGGTGAATTTATACCCTTCCAATGGTCTCATATTAAGAGGATATAATGTGAAGTTTTACCACTATTGGCTTTGCTAAATTTGATAAGATGTTGACGACCAGATCCTTTCATTGTAAGGGCTGTTTTCCTTCATAATGAGATAATTAAATAATCTATGGGTGACACTTGAAGGTCATGTGCATTCTGAAGGTCGTTTGGCAAACACTGATGATTCTTATTATTAACTCTTATATTGAGTTTTGTGAAATAGTGATTTTTTTAATTATAATTTGTGGGGTACAATTCAGGGTTAGGTATACACACGTTGATTATGCAGGTACCCTTGTTGATGAGGTATGCCCCTACCTCCCCTAGCAATTTCTCTTAACTGCCAATCCCACTCCCCCTCCCCTGACAGTTTCCTATTACTGCCAATCCCTTTCTTATAGTATTATAACTGTTCAAGGTCTGCTTAAAATAGTGATTTTCTAAACTTATTGTTTCTATATTTACTTCCTGGTATTGCAGTATTCTATAAAGGAAAACATCTCCTGCCCCTTCTATTTATTTTTAATATTTTAAAAGTTTACCATAGATATATTAATTTAAAGAATTGCATTATAGTCAATATTGTCATTATTCTTTGGATGATCAAATTGCTCCAAATTTGGCCTGCAGGAGTCCTTTCAAGCTGGCTCTTGTGTCTTTCAGACATAATCACATTAGTCTCTGAGTGCAACCTTGCTTTCTGGCATGAAACGTTATAGGCTTACTTGGTTTATCCCTGGCCTAGATCTGGATTTAATTAGTAATTTCTTCAAGAAGGCCTGTTCTCTTGTATTGGGGAATGGTATTTAGAAAGTAAGAACTAGATGTAATATATGCTCATTGCAACTATAGTTTCATAATTTCTAGTTCATTTCAGTGAAGAGAGCTTAGGAAATCATCCTACTTTATGTAAAGTAATTTTAGAATAACATTATCAACATCACTATTAACCACACATCTACTAAATTAAGTTTTGGATTTCATTTTAGTTCTTTTTGTCCTTAGACTATATTCTGCTAAGAATATATAGAATAAGAGTTGTGTTCAGAAGTTACTTGAAATTATCTTTTTCTCTAGGTGGTAGTATTATCAATTTGATACATAGATTTGTTTCCATCTATATCCAATCTCAGGGTTAGCTTGTTTCATTTTTTTTTTTTGAGTTGGAGTCCCACTCGATCGCCCAGACTGGAGTGCAGTGGCTGCTCCTGGCCACCGCAGCCTCGACCTGCTGGGCTCCGGCAATCCTTCCGCCTCAGCCTTCCGAGTAGCTGGAATTACAGGCGCGCGCTACTATGCCCGGCTAATTTTTTTGATTTATTGTAGAGATGAGGTTTCGCCTGCCCAGGCGGGTCTTGAACCCACGGGCTCAGGCAATCCACTCACCTCAGCCTCCCAAGGCACGGGATTACAGGCTGAGCCACCGAGCCCGGCTGGTAAGGTCTTTTATTAGCTGAAAGTATAAATTTGAAGACAAGTGCATAATAAACATGCAAAACAAAGGAAGAAAAGAAGAAAATGGAAGATGTGATATATGTGGAGAACTGTCAAAAGTTTTAGTATACATGTAAATGGGCATCCAGAAGAAGAGGAGGAAGAATATAGGACAGAAGCAATATTCAAAGCAATAACTGCAAAGAATTTCCTGAAGTGCTAAAATATATCAGCCCAAAGATTAAAGAAGCATGGTGAACCTCAAGTGAAAATCAGATTCAGTGCCATCTTTATTGAAGCCCACTAAAAGGGAATACAGGAAAAATCATTATGAGTTCAAAAATGATCAATATAAGTTTTTGTGTCTCCCCAGCTAGTAACCAGACATACTTTTGCTAAAGTATAGGCCAATGCCAGAGGGAAATATAATAGCTAATTGAAGAATGATGCATAAATATCATATATGGCCGCCATTTCTGCTAGTCACCAATATTTATTTCTTCTTTGTATCAATTAAGGTCCAGGAAAAAAATGAAAAATAACACTGGGAGAAACTTCATCCAAGAAACTTGTTACTCAGACTGGAAAATGTGAACAACAACAAAAAGGGATTATAACTAGCCTGTGAAGGACTAGGTTTGAAAAAAAATGTAGTGTATGACTTTTGAGAATAGATCATGACAAGCATTGATGCTTTTGCCTTGGTCTCTTGGATTGTCTATTCTGGGGACAGAGGTGGATTTCCAGAACTCAGGATCTCAGAGTAGGCGCTAGATGGAATTGTTTATGAGTGTGTGATACTGTATGAATTATTTTTGGTGTGCAGGAACTCAGTGGAAAGATCCCACAGAATAAGTGCTCCTATCTCTGAAAAATGGAACGCTGCCTGCTGCTGCTTACACATATAAGGGTTCTGATGTAGCCAATTCTGGGAATGATGAAATAAGCTGAAACCTGGAGCCAACTGATAAGACCGTCAGACAGATACCCAAAGCAAAAAAAGGAAAAAAGAAATTTCCTTACTTTCTCACACTTTCTACTTTTGCTGAGTTTCTCTTATTGCTAGTGTCTACAATAAATCATGATGGATGGCAATAAAGACAGGGTAATTTAATTTACAATGTCTGATACCCTACATCTCAGAGTTAAAGTAGTAAATGCTGTGTTTGGAACTGAAAGATAATAAAAAATTAACATTTTTTCCCTAACATTTGGTATGATGTTATGTGTGTTTATTTGTGTATATGTGTGTGTGTGTGTGTGTGTGCACGTATACCCATTTGACTGCTTTGGGTCATAGAACATAAAATATAAGTCGATATGCTCTAGCCCTTAAAAATGGAAATATATAATAGCCTCAACATTATTTCCCTTATTTTAAAAGTGTGGGATGCAATTCAGGGTTAGGTATACAAGTGGTCATTATGCAGGTACCCTTGTTGATGAGGTGTGCCCCTCCCCAGCAGTTTCCCACTACTGCCAATCACTTTCTTATAGTATTATGATAATTGCACAAGGCCCACTTATGAGTGAGAACATGTGATAGTTGATTCTTTGTTTCTGAGATAGATCATATTCCATGCTCATGGATTGGAAGAATCGACATTGTTAAGATGTCCACAGTGTTCTATTTACTGTCACTTCTAACATTTGGTCATGATCCTGTTAGCATTTAGAGTGTTTCCAATTTTATCATATTTAACATTGTAATGAACATCATTATATAGAAATAATTGCCCATCTATAATTATTTTCTAGAAGTGGAATTGTGGTTACAAAGTGAGTAAACAATGTGGTTTTAATACATATTGCCAATTTGTATTCTAGTCATTTATGCCAAACGGCCCTCCCTTAGCAGTAGATGAAATACCCCCCTCTCTCCCATTCTCTCCAGTTCACGTTACTTTTGTTTAGATCCTTGCCAGTGGTATTGGTAAAAACTTCTATCACTTTATCTGACTTTGTTTTTATTACTTATGCATCATTCTATCTGACATTGTTTTTGTTACTCATGCAATCGAGGTTTCTCACATTTATAGACCACTTATATACAATGTATGAATTGGCAATGCTACTCTTGTTTATCAGTCGAGAAATTGTCTTTTTTAATATTGATTTATAAGAGCTCCTTATGAATTAAGGATATTAACACTCTCAGTTTCATTTATGGTAATATTTACTTAATCAAATCTATCTATTTTTTGCTTTTCTCTTTTAAAAGACTTAGTTGACTTTTAAAAAGTTGGGTAATATCTGATATGTGAGTTCATTTAACAAATACTTAGCTTTATAGGCCATTCAAACTTTATTTTAGTTTTGCATGTGATATAAAGAAAGGAATCTGATATGCATGTCTCTCTAAAATACTTTTCGATCTATTCTCACAGTTTATTAAATTTTTCATTATTTTCCTACTTACCTAAATGTCACCTCTAGTAAACTCTATTTTACACACTAGGTATACAGCATACATATTAATCTGTTTCTAGATTATATCTTATGTTTCATTAATCTAGCCATTCTCCCACTAATGTCACATTTTAATATTGTAGATTTTAAAGTATGTTTCACTGTCAGGCTGTACAATTCTCGTGTTATTATTAATCTTTTCCACATTTTTTTCTCAATTGTCCTCTACTATTTATTTTTTCCACAATATTTTTCAAATTATGTTGTCATCTCAAAAATTCAGGATAGGTATGGGTTAGAATTGCACAAAGGTATTAATTTGGAAGTAATTGACATATTTTAAAATATTGTCATATCATTTAGAACAGTGGTGTGTCTCTCAATTTGTTCAACTCTTATTTCATGTTTGTTATTAAAAGTCAGCAGTTTTCTTTATATAAATCTTAGCATATTTCTTGTGAGATTTATTTGTGGATATTTTATAATTTTGTTACTATTGAAAAAATAATTTATATTTTCCCTTTATATTTTCTATTATGTTTTCCAAAATTTCCAACAAATTCTGCTTAAAACCTTATGGTTTTCCATTAGAAACCAGTCCAAACTCTCCCAAAAAATGTCCCCTGCCTGCCATTCCCTTCTCAGATAACTCTGGTCTCCTAACTTACTACCTCCAACACACTCACCTTCCATGAGTCCTGGACCACATGGGACTCTTCTCCTTTGGGGTCTGGTCCTCACATAGCTTCAGCCTGGCTGTTTTTTTTCCCAGTTCTTATGTGTCTGGCTCATTCTCATTACGTCTCAATTTATAAGCATCTCATGGTCACAGTCTTTCCTGACACCTGCCTGTGTTAAACTTCCTTCCACAATAATTCTTCATAATGGCTCTGTATATTTTTTCTTTACAGAAATTTTTCATAAGCTGTAATTATGAGTTACCTACCTACTTTCTTTCTTTTCCAACAATTCAAGATGAATGAAGTCAGCACTGAAAATATGGTTTGTGGGGATAAAGAGGGAGCAGGGGAGATTGGGAAAGAAGAAACAGAACAGTGAGGATCCACAAAAATTAAAACAAGAGAAAGTCAAATTATAACAACTACAGTGTTATTCTCTATTCAAACTGTTCTTACATTTTGTGTTAGTGTATTGGTGCCTGCACTGATGACTTGTGTTTGAATCCACTGCCTTAGTTTGGGTTTCTAGCTCTTCTCAGTTGTACTCGGGTCTTGTAGTGAGCAAACCATTCATGCTTGCACACTCTGTACATACATGCATGGCAGACCCATGATTCTGCACCCATGGCCAATCCAAGCAAGAGAAAGAAAGGCAAGAAAAGAGGGGAAACAAACTATAAAACAGAAAAAAGTTATTTGGAAAAAGTGCATAAAGAAGCAAATGGAGCCTGTATGGAAGAAAGAGATAGCTGGAGAATATTATATAAAGGATTTATTGTTCCAGTTCCTCTTCCAAGGATGGAACAAGGATTTCAACTCGAATTTTTGTCACCAAAGTGTACATTCCCAGTAGTTGTGCTATCCTGGTTTTTTTCACGTTTCTTTATTTGCTTAGTAATTGTTATGTGTGGTATACTATCAAGCTCCGTGAGAAAGAGTAAATTATTTAGGGCTCATTCTTTCTTCCAAGAACTCAACTAGCTATAACTAAACTTTATTTTTAAAAATTTTGAAGATGTTTGATTATCATTTTACAAACATGAATGGAGTACCTTATGTGCACCAGGAACTGTGCAGGCAAGTAGAGACACAAAATAGAGAAAGAAAAAAAGATTATAAGATAGAAAAATAGTAGATCGATCGATAGATAATAAGCATAATTCCTGTTCTCAAGTGATGCACAGTGTGGCAAGAGAGTAGATCAGATCACACAGTAGAGAGAACTCATGGGAGTGCACTGGATGCGTGCAGTGTGGTGTAGCAGTGTTTTTCTGTAGAAGAGCTTTTCTGAGTTGATTCTGTCAAGGGCAGTAGAGGTATAACAGTGTTCAGAGACAGGAGGTAGAAAACAGAAAATGCAGCACACTTGGGACAATGAACAATATTTGTTTTTGCTAGGGGTAGCTGCATACATGATTAGAGAAGGACAAAACAAAGCACCCTGGAAATGAAGGCTAAGCCAAGTCACAGCCCCCCTTCCAGATGAGCAGAAGATCTGGGCTTTAAACATTTACTTATCAGTGAGACGTTGAAGGTTTTAGAAAGGTCTGATATAGTCAGCGTTGAGTGAATTCTACATTGCGTGTTACTCTGGCAGCAGTGGGAGAGTATATTAAAAAGCCAAGACCAGTTGGAAAGGCAGAAAGAAAAACTGCAAACATCTTGAGATACCTGAAAGTAAGTGTCCACATACCCTCCCAAGCTGCAGATGTTCTCGTAACAGTGCAGGTGGGCAATCCAAAGCCAATGGAAAGTGGTTTTTTCCCCCCTGCATTCAAAGCCCTCTCTTTCTTTCTGTTGTCTCATATGTAGTTCTGCATCTCCGCTCACACCTTTGAATTGACACACAGCTTCCATTTTGGCTTTGCTCTGTGGACATTCTCTTTCAAATGATTTGTAGATCTATGCAATCAGTTGGTCTTCTCTTATCCAATATACCAAATCAGAAGGGAAACCATATGTGTCATACTATGTGGAAAATGAGACTAAAGAATAACATTAATGATTTGGATTGGGACGGGTGAATGACAGATGGTAATTTTTGTAGGGCGGGCTGAGAAAGGAGTTATCTCCTACAATCCTGACTAGAGCAACAGGATAAAAGACGGCATCATTTACTGACTCAGAAATTGTGCAAGAAAGAATAGGCATAGCAGCCTAAGGGTAATACTTTCAATTTTGTGTATGTGGAGATGGACGTGCACTTCGTCAATTCCCCAACAGGCAGTTGGATGTCTGAAGTTATGGAAAGAGATCTGGGAGTAATGAGAACATGCTAGCAATAGTTGAAGCCATAACAATGGAAGAAATCATTAGGTAAATTGCATGCATAGAATAAGAAAAGGGGAAACCCACACACATAAATCAAGCTTTTCAAGTATGGGCAAAGAAAAGGGAGCATAACAAAATGTCTGAGGAGTGGTGAGAAACGCAGCAAAATAATAGAGATTAACGTCATGAAAGTCAAACGAGATGAGTATTCGGAAAGAAGGGCAGTTAAAGCAGCATGTAAACTGCCACGTGTCCATCAGAACAGGCTGTGAGGAAGTTAGAGGGTGATCTTGGAGACAGTTTTCTGTAAAAGCATGCAGAGTGGAAGTTAGATTAAACAGGAAATGACAAAAGCAAACATTGCAGCAATTCATTAGACCATATAGCCTGTATACTAAGATAAAAAAAATTTGGTAATAAAAAATGATCTTGTTTGTATATTGAGCAGCATGATCTATCAAAGAGGCAGAAATTAAAAGTTTGGAAGAAAGAGGGTATAAGAGATGGAACAAGACTCCCGGAAGGCCAGACGAGATATCCAGAGTACGGGAGCTGGAATTGACCCAAGGACGGAGGAAAAGATATTGACCTCTCTCAGGCCAGGGGAAAAATTTGGCATTGATTCATGCAAGAGTGGTGCTGTCTTAAAGGACAAGTATTCACTTTTTAGTACTATGGGGTAAGAGAACAAATGTTTGATCAGTGTTAAACCTCAAATAAGTGACAGTAATGAGAGGCATATCATTAACACATTACCAGTTCATTCATTCAAATAACGTTCATTGAGTATCTAAGACTCAATTTAGTCCTTGAGTCCTGGACTCTACTAACTATTTGGATATGACAATTAAAAAGTCACCTGTAAAATGAATGAGGAATTTAAATTTTTTTAAAATTATAAATAAAAAGCCTTTGGTCTGATAAGTGTTATTTTTAAAATGTGAGAAATCAACTTAGATAACATATTTTTTCTGATTAATTTATTTTTAATTGACAAGTAAAGGTTGTATCTATTTACCTTGTAAAATGTGGTGTTTTGAGATATGTACACATTTTGGAAAGGTTACATTGAGCTAAGATAACACAGACACTGTGCATTTCTTTCAGATGTTCCCAAGAGGAGGAAAGATGGAGCTGGATGCTGCTACCTGCATTGGAGCTGTGTCTATCCAACCCTAGTGAATAACATACCGTTGTGTGCGACATCTGAAATAGTAGCAATGTCTGAAATAGTTGCTGGTCCAAAACTGCTTTGATGAGAGAACAGATGGGTGGCAGCCTGGAGGTTCTATAAGCAGCTCAGAAAAAATAATCAATGTTAGCAAACAACATCCATGGTAACAAGTCTGAAATCTCCACATTGAGATTTTCCATTATCGATGTGTAAACATTTGTCAGAAGTTATGATTAGCAGAAGCTTCTTCTCCTAGCCCAGTAGTGCCCTCTCTGCATGTGTTTTCCAAAGAGCATTTCATTTAATTAACTCATTGTACTTGTAAAATGTTTCATCCGATAAGCCTTAGTTTATCAAGAGTATTTAGCCCTTTATCTGGTGGGTTGCAGTTTTAAAATGTGTGCCCCGTATCAAATACTCTTCTTTTCAGATTCCTGAAGGAGGTAATAGCAAAAAATTATTAATGAATGAATGGGAATTAGTACAATTAGCCTTGAAGAAAACAAAAAATTATTGTGTTTAGAAGTAAGATTTAATACAAAAGAGTAGTATGTATTTTTTCCTGTTTTTAATGATATTTATGTAAATAGCCCCCTTGTTCATTTTCTATTGCTACCGTAATAAATTACTACAGACTTGGTGACTCAAACCAAAAAAAAATGTATTGCCTTATAGGTCTGTAAGTTAGAAATTTAACAAGGATCTCCTGGGCTAAAATCAATGATTTAGTTGGGCCGTGTTTCCTTGTGGTGGCTCTAGGGGAGAGTCTATCTCCTTGCATTTTTCAGTTTCTAGAGACTGCCAGCATTCCCTAGCCCATGGCCCCTTTCCTCCATTTTTGAAGCCAGCAGCATTGTATCTCTCAGTCCATTCACACATTGTCCATCTCCCTCTGGCTCTGTCTTCTGTTGCTTTCTAATAGTTTTAAGGACCCTTTTGATCCCATTGGGCCTACTCTCTCAGCATCGTCAAGTTTAATTGTATCTGAAAGTCCCTTCTGTCATGTAGAGTAACATATTCACAGGTTCTAGGGATTAGGATGTTGACATCTCTTGGGAGCCATTATCTGCCTGTCACAGTCTATGGCATTAAAAACTTGAGGACATTTATCAAATGTTATATAATTTTATCAAATTATTTTAATAAAAACAATTTAGTCTCAATTATCTTAATGCATATTTTAAACTTTAGATTTATCTCAGTGCGATGAAACTGTTATATTCCATGTGGCACATCAGCACTCTTCTGTTTTAGTAACAAAGAATCTAGAATGTAGAGAAAGACAGCATAGGAAACAGTAGGCACACAAGACAAGAGATCAAAACACTTGTGAGAGTATTGGATCGTTTATGTAATATGAAATCAAGGAAAAGTCATAATTTTAAAGGCCTTTTTTAATATGTAAAATGGGTTATGCTAAGTGTCATTCTTAGCATATGCATAGATACTTTGTAAATATAATTTCTCACTTTATCCAGCTCAAAACATTGTAAAAATTAATAGGAAATCTGCATGTGAATCTCCTTTGTCAATTAAAAAACACCATACAATTATAAGGGATTTTTACAAGTTTGTGAAAGCCTCTCACCTATGTTGTCATTGGTTTAAAGAGACTTGTGGTGTATGTAGCACAATTGTCATTATTCTTCTCAATTATACAGCTATTGAGACTCACAGGATGTCCCTGGCTGTAGAGTAAGAATCTCTTCCAGATTCCAGTTCTCTGTTGGTGGAATTCTTTCCCTTTACCTCCTGGATGCCAGCCCTGCTTCTGCTTGTGAATTAAGGGATTAAACAATCCAGAGAAAACACAAAATATAATGTCAACCCATGATTGAAAACTTTGCCCCTAACAAAGGGAAGACTTGGAGAATCATGAGGAAGCCAGGGACTGCCAAGGTGAGCAGAGAGGACACCTTGAAGGAAAAGAAGAAAAGTTGGCTGCAGTTAATTTTAGAGATTTATAATTAGCTTGCCAGGGACGGCGGATGAGAGGGGGAGAAGACCAGTAATCTTGACAATTAGGAGTCAGCTTTATTGTTTGTTTGGTTTAGTTTTAGAGAAAATGATGTAGAGGGTGGAATTATACCAGTGTAATTATATCTGTTGTACAGCAGGGAAAACATTCCCACACAACAGCAAACAAGCACAAGAAAAGATGCTCCACATCACTAATTGTCAGAGCAGTGAAAATCAAAACCATGTTGAGATATCACCTCAGTCCCATTCAGATGGCTACTATCAAGATAAATAAAAAGACGATAAGTAGTGGCAAGAATGTGGATAAATTAGAACCCTTGTGCACTGTTGGTGGGATTGCAAGATGGTGCAACAGCTATGAAAAATAGTGTAGAGTCACCCATCCGGGTCCCCTCCCACTGCGGGAGCTTTTCTCTCTTCTCAATAAATCCTATTTTCTAAAAAAAAAAAAAAAAAAATAGTATAGTGATTTTTTCCAAAAAATTGGGACTAGAACTTCCATATGATCTAGCAACCCTACTTTTGAATATATATCCACAAGAATTGAAAGTAGGGGCAGAGAGAGAGAAAATTTGCCAGCTTGATCCTGTCCAGGAAGACTGCCTGGAAGTACTCGTCACGTAGAGGGTGAAGCAACAGCCTTCCAGGAGCTGAGGGAGGAGACAGAGACACCGTCTGTTCCCAGCACCATCGCCAGAACATAAGCAATGCCTGACCACTCAAGGGCAGATGCTCTATAAGACACCATAAATAAATAAGGGATGGGTGCAGTTACCAGGATTCAGTACTCACTCGACCTTGATGGCATGCTCCATCCCTGGGGGCAGCCGTGGAGTCCCCTGCCAGGCTTACCTTGCTACAGCTTATGTCTCCCATGCTCCCTGAACACTAAGGCACACCTGGAAGGAGTTAGGAAAAGGGCTGCATTAAGAAAGTGGAAACATTTACTGAAGCAGAGATTGTACTATGTCCTCCAAAAAAATAATTGGTAGACTGAAAATAACTGCCAGTGTCTACCAGTGCGTTAGCATGGACCACCCCAATTAAATAGAGAAATATTTCAATGGTTATTCCAAATATACATATTACATCCAATGTGTTCATATGAATTTTAAGTAGTCTCCAGAAAGCTTTAAGGACTGCTTTGCAAAGCACAAGAAATGGCACTGAATGCCAAAAAGTTCTTTTGAAAATCACAAAACTACTCGATATGCAGTTTACCTGAAAAAAAAAAATCCCACAAGGTATAAACTGAATTCCTTTCCCTTAAAATGCATCCAAAAGGAAAACACTGGAAATTAAATCTATAATATTAAAATATGCTATTGCATGTTGAACCGTCTTTGCATAAAAATTTTTTAAAGTGCTCATATTCAGAGAAAAAGTATGTGA